>VMDO01002074.1:70018-138571 GCA_007922755.1 Pedetes capensis
TATTGTCAGTGCTTCTCTGCTGTTCATAGGGTTTTCAATGGCAGATTGATTTTTGGGAGGGGGTTGCCAGCTCCTTCTCCCAAGCCTACAGCTTCTGGTGTTCCCAGGCGGTCTCCCATCCAGGTATTAACCAGGCCTGACCCTGCTTAGCTTCCGAGATCTGACGGGATCGGATACCACAGGGCTATGGCTGCAGGCTTTCCAATCTTAGATAAGTACAACTCCGTGTGTGTGTGTGTGTGTGTGTGTGTGTGTGTGTGTGTGTGTGTGTGTGTGTAGGTGTTCTTAGGTGCCGTGGAGTTGTGTCTGAGTCATAGAGACCCTTATAGGGTTTTCAGTGGCTGATTGTTTCGGGATTGCCTCGGCAGTGAATTGCCTCTCCTCCCATTTTTGTGGTGCTGGGAATTGAACCTCTGAGAAGTCCTCAGAGCAGTGCCCTTCCAACTGAGCTAGTCTTGTGTGTGTGTATGTGTGTGTGCATGTATCTATATTTTTTCTTTAAAGTAAATTTAGCTCCCACATAGTCTTGGTTATTTCATTTAAAATGATGATCTCTAATTCCATCCATTTTGCTTCAAGTGATATAATTTCATTCTTATTTACTGCTGAATAAGATTCCATTGTAAACATGCACACACACACACATACACACACACGACATTTTTTACCCAATTATCTGTTAATGGACATCTGGGCTGATTCCCATACCCTTGTACTTATGAAGAGTGCTGCAATAAACATGGAAGTGCAGGTGTCCCTGTGGTATGATGATTTATCTTTTTTTTTTTTTTAAGGTATGTTCCTTAAATGGGTAGGAAGTGTTCTTTTATAGCATTTTAAATCTGCATTCTGAGTTATGTACTTTGTATATGATATCTTTTACTTAGGCTATCAAGGCCCACAAAATGTCCCCATATAAAGACATTTGGAAGATGGTATTTGAACTGAATCTTGAAAAATGAATAATTAGAGTGGATAATGGAGGTCATTTTAGATAGTGGAGACACCAACATACTGAGGCACAAAAGCATGTAAAACTATTCTGTGAATGCATATAAAGTTTGGTAGAGGGTATTGTAGGATGTGAGGCTGTAAAGATAGATGAGCTAAATGGATAAAACTTACACATTATATTCTATATAGCTCATAGGTGATTTGGAAGTCATTAAAGAAGTTCAAGGAAAAGGGAAGCAGTTTGATCAGATGTCGTAGACAGTTTATGTGGGTGGCAGCTGGAGTTTGGAGGTCACTTATACTTTTTCAGAAAAGAATGATTGGTGCTTGAGATGGAAATGTAGACTATTTGGATTTGTAGCTTGGGTGACTAAGTGGAATTGAGAAACTGGTTGTCATTAGCTAGAGTAGAGAATAAGAGGAGTCATGTAGAGTATTACATAAAGCAGCCAGATACATTTTCCTGAACCACAGTTCTCAAGTCACTTTTCTTTTCTTTTCTTTGATTTTTTTTTCCCCAGACAGGCAAGATTCTTGCTGGATAACCAGACTGGCCTCCAACTTTTGATCCTCTTGCCTCAGCTTCCCAAGGTCTGAGATTGCTGGTATGTGCCTGCTTCTCATGTCATTTTCTTGCCAAAAAGTCATCGCCAGCATTTTACTATCTTTAATGGGCTATGTATAAGAAAATGCAAAGGGCACAGTGGCAAAACTGTGTATTTAGTAGTGTTAATTTAATCCTAAATAGTAACTCAAAAGACTTACCTTTTATGTCCTGGCTCACCTTTTTATCGTTTTTCTTATTGCCTGTCATGTTTCCCGTGGTTTAACCTTGTTGTTGTTGTTAGGTGCCGTCGAGTCGGTATCCGACTCATAGCAACCCTCACAGGGTTTTCAATGGCTGAGTACTTTGGGATTGCCTTGGGAGTGGATTGCCAGGCCCTTCTCCCATTTTTGTGGTGCTGGGAATTGAACTCGGGGCCTCAGAGACTGCAGCGCATTGCTCTACCCACTGAGCTAAATCCCAGCCCAGTTTAACCTTAGGACAATACTTTTCTGTTCATTAATACTTTTTTGCTTTTTTGTTTGTTTGCTTATTTGTTTTTGTGGTGCCAGGAATAGAACTCAGCCTCACGCATGTTAGGCAAGTGCTCCACCAACTGAGCTTCACCTCTAGCCCTCTTAATGCTTCTTTCTGAAATAGACACCTGGCCTGTCCCCTTCCCCTTCCCTGTCTTTTCTGTCTGTATACTTATTCTCCTTTTCCACATAGCTTTTCCTGTTTTGTTTTTGTTTTTTCTACCTGGAAGAAACTTTCTTTTCTCTGGTTTTGTGCTGTGGTTTATATTACTTTTTCCCTTGTTAAAGCTTATATAAAATATTTTAGCTAATGTAGCAAATGATTTTTGCATTTAAAGAGCCTAGGGACAGCACCTAGGACATAGTACTGTATTTTGTAAATATTTGTTGTTTTTATTGTGGTGATAATGAAAATAATTGAGATGAGATGTTAGTAATGAGATAATAGTAATAGAACAATTTGCCTTTACTTTTCTTCCTTCTTGTGAGAACAAAACTGATTTTTCTCTGTCCTTGGACACTAGGAAACAATGTCTCTTATTCTACTTATGTGTGTAAAAGTGCAAAAATGAAATTACTGTCTTTGTATTACTTCACCATTCCTGAGTGGTAGTGAGAGTATACAACCTATTACATTGATATTTTAAAATTTTTACTTTACTTATTTTTTTGTTAAACCTGACAACTGTTTGAGGCAGATTTTTTTTTCTTTTATTAGAAATTTTTAATGTACATCATAATGTGATGAGGCAGATTGTAGTATTAGCCCGTTTTTTGTTTGGTTGGTTGGTTGGTGTGTGTGTGTCAAGGAGGAGGGGGGGAGGGTATTGGGGAGTTGAACCCAGAGCCTCATGCATGCTTTGCAAGTGCTCTACCACTGAGCTGTATCCCCAGCCCAGTTTTTACTTTTTATTTTGAGACAGGGTCTTGCTAAGTTACACAGGCTGCCTCTGGCCTCCAACTTGTGATCTTCCTGCTTCTGGCTCCCAAGTCGCTGGGATTACAGGTGTGTGCCACCACATGATTGGCTCAGTGTTAGGCCTTTTTTGATAAATGGGCACATAGGCTTTAGGAAACTTTACAGTTTGCCCAGGGTCACAGTTTATCAATGGCCAAGATGATTTTTTCCCTTCTAGTATTTCGGACCAAACCTAGGGCTTCACACATAGAGGGAAGCTTTCTACCACTGAGCTATACCTCTGTACCCCAAGATGATATTTGAACCTCAGCTATTTGATTGCAGAATTCTGCACACACAGTAAGACATCAAAAGTATAGGATGTTAGCACATGGAGGCACATGCCTGTAATCACAGGTACTTGGGAGTCTGAGGCAGAGGATTGCAAGTTCAAGGCCAGCCTGGGCACCATAGTGAGATCTGGCCAGAAACCAAAACAACAATAACAAAAAACTGTTGAGGATTGAATTTCTTTAGTGCTTGCAGATGATTTCTATATCCAGCAAGTTACTTGTCAGCCCATCAATGGACCTATACTCAAATCACAAAAATACTTTCAATATTTCTTTTAAATTTTATCTTATTTGGAATTTATTTTTATTATAGACAATATCAAATGTGCAGGAAAAGTATCTATAGTATGTATCTATAGTATATAACAAAATATCCATATAACTACTACCAGAATTTGACAGATGTTAACATCTTGTCTATTTGCTTCAGACTGTTTTCCTTTTTTAAGAGACATTTTGTACCTCTTTTGTCCTTCTTTAGAGTGGCATATTTCCTCCTAAAGTTTGTATATATCCTTTTGTTTCTTGTTTGTATACCTTTCTTACATATGTATATATCCATAAACAGTGTATAGTAATGAAGATTATTAGAATTTATATGAGTGTTACACTGTATATGATTCTACAACTTGTTTTTTTTCACCTACCAGTGTTTTCTAGATGTATTGTTGAGGGTCTATTTGTATGTGCATGCATATAGAGAGACATCAGTCTAGTTTATTGTGTTGTATAATTCAGTATATATGATTTGCATAATTTTGCTATATCTAGAAAATAAGTGTTTAGATTGTTTCCATTATTTCACTGTTACAGATAGTGCATTGAATATGGGGAAGATATTTGCAGATGACATGGTATAATTTATATTTTTGCATTACAGAATTCATCCTTTTTAGTAATGCTTATGCTTTGCATTGGATAAAAAATGAGTAATATCATTGGCATCAATTTTAGAACATGAACTCCTAAACTTTGCTTCATTTTCTTCAATTTTATCAACCATCTAGGCAATCTGTATTTATCCTATACTTAGCTACCTATAGGTTGTATACTGGCAGCCTGTGGGCCAGATTGAGTTTGTAAATATATTTCTCTTGGCCTTGTATAGTTAAAAAAGAAAGAAAGAAAGAAAGAAAGAAATTGAGCCAGCATTTAAAAATTAGTGATTTTTGCATGGAAGCTCTGATAACCATGGGGCCCACGTTTTCTCATGGCAACAGTTATCCTTAGCCTGAGTCACAGCTGCCCACCTCCTTTTCCTGCTTTTTTTTTTTTTGTGTGTGTGTGTGTGTGGGGAGGGGTACTGAGGTGTTGAATCCAGGGCCTTACCTGCTTACCTGCTAGGCAAGTGCTCTAACACCGAGTTGCGGCCCTCCCCTTTTTATTTTTATTTTTTGAGACAGGCGCTCTCTTAAGTTGCACAGGCTGCCTCTGGCGTCAAATTTGTGATCCTCCTACCTCAGGTTCCCAAGTTGCTGGGATTAAAGATATGTGCCATGGTGCCCAGCTACAACTGTCCTTTATTTTTTTCTTTTCTTTCTTTTTCTTTTCCCTTTTTTGTGTTGGTTGGGAGTTGAACCCAAGGTCTTACACATGCCTTGCAAGCTCTCTACCTCTAAGCAACATCCCCAGCCCATTTTTTTACTTTGTATTTGAGACAAGGGTCACTAAATTATGCAGGCTACTTTGGCTTCGAACTTGCAATTCTCCCTGCCCCTGCCGCCTGAGTCGCTGAGATCACAGATGTGTGGCACTTCGCCTGGTTTATTGCTGCCCTTTAGATGAGTATAACCTCTCCAGTGAAACAAGTTCCTACCACTCCCTGGTGCTGTTTATTCTTGCTCTTGTACTGTTGTTTAAAGTAAGAAATAATTCTATATTGGTGATGTTTCTATCAAACAACAAAAAATGTAGCCAATTTCGATATCTAAGAAAAGTATAAGAAGCTTTATTTCTTTAGATGTAAGGAATAATTAATTAATTAGTTAATTATTTACAGTACAGGGGGTTTGAACCCAGGGCCTTGCATATGCTAGGCCAGTGCTCTATCATTGAGCTGCACTCCCAGCCCCTTTCTTATTTTATCTTACTTTTAAATTTTGAGACAGGGTTTCACTAAGTTGCACAGGCTGTCTGTGGCCTTGAATTTGTGATCCTCTTGCCTTACCTCCTGAGTTGCTGGGATTACAGGCACGTGCCACAATGCCCAGTTTAGAGGTGAAGAATGTTTTAATGTGATTAATATGCAAACAAAATAAATTATGTAAGGAAAAATTGTAACCTTGCCTGCTTCGCTTATGATATCATTTGCATTGTTGTCTGTAGACATTAATTTTTGATCTTTACATTTTTGTGCAAGTAACTGTGAGGACTGCCTCACAGCGCAATTTTAAGTTTAAAAAGATAGAAAAGCAGTTTGTAAATCATGAAGTTCAATGCAAATGCAAGATGTCTACTTATTTATTATGTACACTCGTGTTCCAGAATGGTTTTGGGTTTTTTTCCCTCCCCTCCCTATACAGGGTCTCTCTGTGTATCCCTGGCTGGCCTGGAACTTGCTATGTGGCCCAGGCTGGCTTCAAACTCGAGACATTCCTCCTCCCTCCATCTCCAAAGTGCTGGGGTTATAGGCATGTGCCAGCACACCCAGTTCCAGAAAGGTGTTAAGCACAGGAAGTGAAAACTGGTGTAATCTCCTTTAGTCTCTTCAGCCGTCCAACCTGTCAACACTATATTTATCAAGTGTTTTTTCCAGGAGATGGAAATAGATGGTCCAGGATTTAGATTGCAAGTACATTTTTGTCTCTTTGTTCAGTAATGTTGGAGTTTTTTTAGTGCTATGGATCAAACCTAGGGCTTAGTGAATGCTAATAAACACATGTTCCACCACTGAGCTACACCTCCAGCCCCAGTAATTTTTTTAATTGAATTTACTTTGAAAACCAAGATTCTACCACTGTCTTATTTCTAGATAATTTACACTTTCACCTACCTAGTTATTCCTTTATTTGATTTACAGTCCGTACTTAAGGCATTTTATAAGGAATCCTACGGATTAAAAGTGAAGAGAAAAAAGAAACAAAGGGTAAGGGCTAGGAGTATAGTTCAGTGGTGGAGCACTTGCCTGGTATGGACCAGGCAGTAAGACATTGCCACAAAACAAAACAACCCCCCCCCCCAAAAAAAAAGGATAAGAATAAAGTGAAATTAGGATCTATGCCAAAATGGTATTTCATAATTTTTTTTACTATGGACAGATTTGATTGTGACCTTTCTAAGAGTCATGGGAGAAAAAATAAAAACTTAGCAGTTTATTTTTCATAGTGTTTTTAAGATAGAAATCAGTTCAGAAAGATAACTAACCCTTTGGCACTGTTGTTGTTTAAATCTAAAATGTTCCTCAAAGGTGTATTTGGATGTTTGGTCTCTGGCTGGTGGCACTGTCCTGGGAGGCTGTGGACCTTTTTGAGGCAGGACTTACCTTTGCAGAAGTAGGTCACTGGGGGCGGGCCCTCAGTTCCAGTTCTCTCTGCACTTAATCGCCAAAATTTGAGGTTCTCTGCCAGTTTTGCTGCTTGCTGTACCACCATGCCTGTTCTGCCTGCCCTGCCTCTGTGAACACCAATAAATCTTTTTTCCCCATAGTTTGTTTCTGTCAGGCAGCTGGAAATAGAAAACCAAAAGGGAAGAACACGTTGTTGTTTTTTTGTCAAGCTTAAAGAATTGAAGAAGAAATTCAAGCCTCAAGTGGCAATAATGAAGGATTCCACAGGGAGAATATTAAATGACATAGGAAACATAAAAAGAAGATGGGTAGAATACAGTCATTATACCAAAATAATTGGTGGATGATAAACCTTTTCAAGAGGTTTCATATGATCGACCAATGGTTGTTCTGAAACAGTGATATATAGAACGATGAGCATGTGAAACAAGGTTCCTGTCTTTGAAACAAGTGTTCACTAGGTGCTCCTTTCACCCAACATCAGGTGTCACTGTTTTACAGCAACATTCACTATTCCTTATATATTCCCAGGTACTGGGGGTTGAACTCAGGGCCTCACACTTTTATGCTTTGCAAGTGCTGGACCACTGAGCAGCACCTCCAGCCTTTTTTTTACTTTTTTGAGACAGGATTTTACCAAATTACACAGACTGCCTCTGGTCTCAAACTTACGATCCTCCTGTCTCCGCCTCCTGAGCCGCTGGGAGTACAGGCGTGCGCCACCGTGCCTGTGCTGAGTCTTATACTCAGTAGGGCAAAAGGAATATGTGAGAGCTCTTCTGAAACATAGAACCAAATGGTACTGAAGGAAGAAGCAGAAGCTGACTTGAAGGAATTGGTGAAACACTGGACTCCAGGAATTGATGGAATACCAATTGAGATGTTTCAACAAACAGATGCAGCACTGGAGGTGCTCATTGTTTATGCTAAGAGATTTGGGAAACAGCTACTTGACCAGCAGACTGAAAGGGATCCATATTTGTATGTATTCCCAAGAAGGGGGATCCAACTGAATGTGGAAATTATCAAACTATCATTAATATCCCACACAAATAAGATTTCGGTAAAGATCATTCATAAGCAACAACAGCAGTATATTGACAGGGAACTGCTAGAAAATCAAGTCAGATTCAGAATAGGTTTTGGAACCAGGGATATCATTGCTGATGTTAGATGGATACTGGCCATGAGCAGAGAATACCAAAAGGTGTCTACCTGTTTTGTTGATTACGCAAAGGCATTTGACTGTGTGGATCATAACAAATTATGGCTAACACTGCGAATAATAGGAATATCAGAGAACGTAATTGTACTCATGAGGAATCTGTACATAGATCAGGAGGCAGTCATTCGAACAAGGAAACACTGCCTCATTTAAAATCAAGGAAGTTGTGTGTCGGGTGTATCCTTTCACCATCCCTCTTCAGTTTCTATGCTGAGGAAATAATCTGAGAAGCTGGACTTCATGAAGAAGAACATGACATCAAAATCAAAGGAAGACTAGCTGGGGGCAGTGGTGCATGCCTGTAATCTGAGCGGCTTGGGAGGCAGAGGCAGTCTGTGTAATTTAGTGAGATCCTGTCTCAAAAAAGGTGTGTGTGGGGGCTGGGGGTGCAGCTTGTTCCAGCACTTGCAAAGCATGCAAGTGCGAGGCCCTGGGTTCAACCCCCAGTACCTCAAAAAAAAAAAAAAAAGAAAAGAAAAAAAAATCAGAGGAAGACTTATTAACAACCTGTGTTATGCAGATGACATCACTCTGCTTGCTAAAAGTGAAGAGGATCTGAAAAATTTACTGATGAAGATCAAAGAACGTAGCCTTCAGTATGCATTGCACCTCAACATCAAGAAAACAAAAATTCTTACAACCAGGTCAGTAAGCAACTTCATTGTAAATGGAGAAGAGATTGAGGTTGTCCAAGATAATGCTTTACTTGGTTCTACAATCAACACCCACAGAAGCAGCAGTCAAGAAATTAAAATATCTCTTTAAAGTGTTGAGAAGTAAAGATGTCACATGGAAGGCAAAGATGTGCCTGACTCATGTCATGGTATTTTCAGTTGCATCATATGCTTATGAAAGCTGGACATTGGATGAAGGAGACAGGAGAAGAATTGATGCTTTTGAATTATGGTGCTGGAGATGAATATTGAATATACCATGGGTTGCCAAAAGAACCAGCAGATCCGTCCTAGAAGAAATGCAACTAGAGTACTCTTTGGAAGCAAGGATGGCTAGACTGGAGTCTTAGTATTTTGGGCATGTTGTCAGGAGGGACCAATCCCTGGAGGACATTGTGTTTGGGAGAGTTGCTATTCAACAAAAAGAGGAAGACCTTCAACTAGATAGATTAACACAGTGGTTGCAACAATGGGCTTAAACATAAGAAAGATCCTGTGCATGGCACAGGGTTGTGTAGTGTTTCATTCTCTTGTACGTAGGGTCTCTATGAATTGGATCCAACTCAGCGGCACCTAACAACAACAATTTTGCCACAGCAATGCATAACCTCACTATCAGAAAATTGGTACCGGAGAATGGGGTTATTGCTGTGTGGAAATCTGATCATGTGGTTACTAGTCCATTGGAACTTGTTTGTGGGAAGTGTTTGGAAGAGTTTGGAGAGCAAGGTGAGACAAGTTCTTCAAAGCTGTAAGCAGAACTTGAGTGGCAGTTCTGGTGAGAGTTCAAAAGACCAGAATTCTTGTAGAAATGTGGAAAGTAAAGACAAGTTCATGATATTTCAGAAGATGACGGCTCTATTTGGAATCTGACTAGTGGCCATTTGTATTACATTCTGGCAGAGAATTTGTCTGTCTTTTGTGTATGTCCCAAAGATTTGAGTGAAGCTAAATTCAGAAGTAGTGGACTGACTTGGTGGAGGAAATATCGAAAAAGCATAGCACCGAGGCTGTATGTTGGTTATTACTGGATGCCTTTGGCCAGATTTATGATGAAAAAACAGAACAAAAGGCACAGCAGAAAGATTTTTTAAATGTCCAATTTGCAGAGAAAAAAAGCCACAAATTTAAAGTTGCTGAGGTTAGGGCTAGTTGGGGCGTGGCAGTAATTGTTGAATAAGCCTTTTGCGCTTAAACAATAGGAGGGATGGTTTGGGGGCAAAGAAGTTGGGTAGGTTCCTCCCATCTAAGACTCTAGGATGTGAAACTGGAGACTTTTAAAAAATACTTACTGTAGAAAAGTATGTCTTAAAAGTGAGTTCCTAATAAGGATCTGCCCAGGGAAGTGGTTTTCCTTAGGAGGCTGCTGCAGTCATGGTCAAAAGGGGCAAAGCTAGTGCTTGAACTAACAGCAAACTTTGGCATTGTCCACATGGTGCAGGTTTTTCAGGCATGAAGAATCCAAGAGTTACAGAGTTATGGAGGCTGCTTCCAAATTTTCCAGAGATAAGCCTGTGAGTACCAAGGCAGTGTGTACCAGGGTTGGGTTTTCTGCAGAGCGCCCTGAAGTGCTGGTGGGTGAAGCATTGAGGGTGGAGAATAAACTATAGTGGAGATCATAGAATATTGGAGATGTCAGCAACATGTACTGTTTGCCAAGGAAAGCTCCTGGTAGTGTGTGGAGCCATCCCAAGAAGGCCATATGTGCTTCAAATGGCAAGGCCATAGAGGTGGAGCTCTCCAAGGCTGTTCAAGCCTTGATGGTACCATCAACATGTGGCAGGTACCAAACAGGTTTATGTGTTCTGCTGGATATCAATCTTACTTTGGATTAGTCTTTTTTTTTCTGTACCCCAATTCCTTTCTTTTGGAATGGGAATGCTTATTGTATGTCATTGTGTGTTGGAAGAATGTAACCTGCTTTTTGCTTTGCGGAGGCTCACAACTAAGTTTGCATTGAGTCTCATTGGATATTTTGGACTTCGACTTTTGAATGTGGTGGAGAGTGTTAAGACTTTGGGGACTCTTAAAATTGGAATGAATGCATTTTTACATTTTGAGATAGCCATGAACCTTTGGGGGTAAAGGGTGGCATGATGATTTGAATCTAAAATGTTCCCCAAAGATCATGTGTTTAAACCAGTGGTCCCTGGCTAGTGGTGCTATCTTGGGAAGCTGTGAAACTTTGGAAGGTGAGACATAGCCTTGTGGAAGTAGATCACTAGGGGTGGGCCTTTGGGGGTTTTATGTAGGCCGGTGGTTCTAGTAATCTCTCTCTGCTTTCTGATCACCAGGATGTGAGGTTTTTTGCCTCTGGCCTTGCTGTCTGCTCTGCCACCATGCCTGCCCAGCTACCATGCAATCCTGTCTCTGAGGGACTGAAATCCTCTAACCGTGGGGCATAATAAATCATTCCTTTCATATGTTTGTTCCTGTCAAGTATTTTGTCACAACAATTACACAAGCTAACACACTATCAAACTAGAATTCCTTGTAAGATTTCACATCAACAGATTGTTTTAATTATTATTTATTCTTTAACCCTTTGACTACCATTAGGAAATATACATCAAAAAGTGTGTATAAATTTGACAGAAACTCAGGAAAGTGGTGGGGAAAAAAGTATTTTACAAACTGTGGATGATAGCTGTGGTAAATGAATGAATCCTATACAATGAAATATCCAGAAAAAATTGCTTTAATTTCTAATTCCATTGGCAGAGGAAGCGATTGCCACAGATAAACAGAACAGTACGGTAAAACTCAAGAGAGGCAGAGACAGACCTTCAGACCTTGAAAAACTCAAGATCCATAAAGGTGATCATCTACCTGTTGAAGGAACTACAGGAAGAAGATGCACTTTATGTTCAAAAAGTGAAATTGAGACAAGAACAAAAACTGTACAATATACAATGTACCACTATGTAAGAATTGCTTTATACCTTATCACACAGAAAATATAATACTGTACCTAACATTGCTTTCTCTACCTGTCATTGTTTTTGTGTTTTCAACTAAAATTTTTGGTATAATGATTACATGCCAATTTTTCTTATTTAGCTGATTATACATTTTTCTTATGAGTTTTTTTCCATGCAGATGATGCATCAATAATTACATGGATTTTACTTATGCATCCTAATTCTTTTGTTAATCATGTTCTTACTCATTGTAATGAAGAGTTTCTGGAAATAAAATACTTACTGTTATTTATTTTGATCTGAAATTGGTAGTCAAAGAGTTAACATCTCTAAGGTATGTGTTAGGTCGCTGTCAAGTTGGTATCTGACTCATAGCGACCCTACGACCCTTCTATAACAGGTGAAACACTGTTGTCAGTGCTTCTCTGCTATTCATAGGGTTTTCAGTGGCGGGTTGATTTTTGGGAGTGGGTTGCCAGGTCCTTCACCTAAGCCTTTCACCTAAGCCTACAGTACCTGGTGTTCCTAGGCGGTCTCCCAGTATCTAAGTATAGGTACTAACCAGGCCCCACTCTGTTTAGCTTCTGAGATCTGATGGGATTGAACACCACAGTGCTAGACACCAGGCCAAAGGTAGATAGATGGCTGGTATTTAACAAGTTTCTCTCAAACCAGCTTTGCTCTGCTTTTTTTTTTTTATTTCTTTGTCCCTCTTCCTTCTCCTCTTCTTTTTTTTTTTCTTTTTTTTCTCTTTCTCTCTCTCTCTTTCTCTTTATTTTTGTTTGTCTCCTTTCTCTTTTTTTCATTCTTTCCCTCCCTCCCTCCCTTCCTTCCTTCCTTTTCCCCTCCCCTCCTTTTCCCTCCCCTCCTCTCCTCCCTTCTCTTGTAGTGTTGGCCAGTATAGCTCCAAACTCCTAGGTTCACTAAGCTGCACTTTCACTTATTTATTTATTTATTTATTTATTTATTTATTTATTTATATTTTTGGTTGGCCTTTGTTGTTTTGGTTTTTAGAGACAGAATATCACTGTGTAGCCTAGGCTCTCCTAGACCTCATTCTGTAGACCTGACTGGCCTCAAATTTGTTTTGATCCTCCTGCCTCAGCCTCCCATGGGCTGGGATTACCACCACCACACCTGGCTTCATTTTTTAAGTCAAGCTGTCACAAAGCTATACAGACTGCTTTTGACCTGGAACTTGTGATCTTCTTGCCTCTGCTTCCTGAGTTACTGGGGTTATAGGCATGTGCCACAGTGCCCAGCTGGCCTAGCTTTTAAAATTTACTGAATCAAGTTTCTTGGCAAATGCCTAAAATATGGATGAACGTTTCATACATCTTATACAGGCCATTCATATGTAGGATTTAATTTTTTGTGTGAAAACACAGTTTTACCCCAAATAGAATTTGTGGGAGTGCCTGTAGGTTAAAATTCTTCTTAGAAAATAGTTTTGAAAGTGCTATATCCTTATCTTTCTCTTCTCTGTAGTTTAAAGATAGGGAGATCATATTCTCAAAAAAATTTTTTTTTGGTGGTGGTACTTGGGAGTTGAGCCCAGTACTTTGCACATACTTTGCAAGTGCTCTACTACTGTGCCACTGGACTGTACTCCCAGTCCATTTTTTATTTTGAGTCAGGGTCTCACTAAGTTATGCAGGCTGCCTCTGGCCTCCCACTTGAGATCCTCCTGCCTCCACCTTCTGGGTTGCTGGGATTATAGACATGTGCCATGGCACCCTGTGGGCAGAACATATTCTACCAGAGTATCCAGAATAGTAAAGAGATTTAAAAGTAAAAGAGGGTCAAGACAGAATCCTGTTTTCTGCTGCTGTAAATTAATTGCTTTGGCAGAAGAGCATTCCCATGGATTAGGACTGACTCATGCTAGCTTTCATGATAGAGTAAATGGAAGGACGTGTGGTTTTTATTCATAACAGTAATAGGGGGTCTGCCTCTTCTTCTCTTCAATTGTGCTCAAGAATCACTTTTTTTTTTTTTTTTTTGTGGTACTAGGGAGTTGAACCCAGGGAGGCCTCATGCATGCTTTTTGCAAATGCTCAATTACTGAGCTGCACCATTAGCCCATGTTTTTGCTTTATATTTTGAGACAGGGTCTTGCTAAGTTAAGCAGGCTGCCTCTTGTCTTGAATTTGTGATTCTCCTGCTTTTGCCTCTCATGTTGCTGGGATTATAGGACTGTGCCACGGCACCCAGCATTAAGAACTATAGTTGTTTATGTTGTTAGTTTCTCTACTGAACCTTTAAAATTCAGAGTTGAAATCTTTTTGTTATTGCCTTACTGATGACTACCCTTCGTATTTCTCAGTTTGCCATCTTTAACCTTAACTTTTGGTAATAATGTATTTCCCAACTGCTTAAACTTTTGCATTTAGATATTTTTTGTCATGTTACTTAACATATTATTTTTTCCTCTTCCAAAACCTACCTCAAAGATTTGGCAGTCATTTTTGTCTTCTTTTTTAGTCTTTCAGTTTATAATACTGATTGGTCAGCCCTTCAGTTTATGTTATATTCTCTTTATTACCTCATTTCCCATCCCTACCCTCCCAACTCACTCATAACTAGATTGTGTACTACTTTCGTTGATTGTAATTTTTTTTTTTCCCCCGGTACTGGGGGTTGAACCCAGGGCCTCACGCCTGCGTGCTCTGCAAGTGCTGGACCACTGAGCTATGCCCCCAGTCCCATTTTTTTTTTTTTTTTTTTTTTTTTTTTTTTTTTTTTTTTTTTTTTTTTTTTTTTTTTTTTTTTTTTTTTTTTTTTTTTTTTTTTTTTTTTTACTTTTTAAGACAGGGTCTCGCTAAGTTACACAGACTGCCTCTGGTCTCGAACTTGCGATCCTCCCGCCTCCGCCTCCCGAGCCACTGGGAATATAGGTGGGTGCTGTTGCGCCCGGCAGTTGATTGTAATTTTTATTTTTAATTAGGTTTTTTTTTGTACTAATGGGCCAAACCCAGGGCATCAGGCATACTTTTGCAAGGACTCTGAGCTGCACTTCCAGCCCCTTTTTTATCTTTTATCTTGAGATAGGGTCTTGCTAAATTACACAGGGTGCTTCTGGCCTCAAACCTGTGATCCTCCTGCCTTTGCCTCTTGAGTTGCTGGGATTACAAATGTGTGCCACTGCACTCAGTGCATTTTATTATTCTTTGTTTATCTTATGACCTCATAGCATAGAGCCTAGCAGGATAGATAATGAATGAATAGGTTTAGCTCCCATCTTCAACTGTATTGTAAGTTACTTATCAACAGATACTAGCTCTTAATATTACTTTTATATCCTATGTTGCTTTCCATAGATAACAGCATATGGATTACCTATGTGTTAGTCTCCCCCACGTGTCTATCAGCTTGTCATGCTGTGGGAGCTTGTGTGTTGCTGTGATGCTGAAAGCTATGCTACCTATATTTCACATAGCAGGGCCAACCATGGTGGATAGGTTTCAGCTAAGCTTCTAGACTAAGACAGACTAGGGAGAAGGACCAGGCAGTCCACTCACAAAGCAAGTAGCCATTGAAAACTATGAATGTCAGAGAAGCAGTGTCAAATATAGTGCCAGAAAATGAACCCCCCAGGCTGGAAGGCATTAAGTAGAGTTGACATTAATGATGGGAATGGAGTAGAGCTCCTGGGACCTCCAATTGCTGATGTGTCACAACTCAAAATGAGAACACACACAGTGGTTGCAATGTAGGCTCAAACAAAAGGTTGTGTGCATGGCACAGTGTTGGTAGTGTTTCCTTCTATTGTACATATGGTTAGTATGAGTTGGACTTGAATGGCGCCTAACAACAGTGTGCTACATGAGACACAAATATGTGTTTGGTTTGAATACTGAGTACCTGGTAGGTCCTCAGTAAATATATTGAATAATTGACACTGGGTTATTTCTAAGTTATATGTGGCTGAGGAGACAAACATTGATGTGGATAATAAGTAAAATAATAAACTAGAAGTCAGTTGAGGGACATTGCCTGTTTTCTGTTTGGGTTATCATAACTTCTAAGCAATTTCCCTTGAAGGTAAACAGGCTCTGTCTGCCTTTAGAACTGAGGCCATCTTTAAAACCAAGAACAAATAACAGACTGGGTTTAATTGCAGTTTCACCGTGAAGCCCTTCTCAAATCATTCTCTTGGCTTCCATCCTAGCGGAAGGCCTTGGTTATCATTGACCATCAGACTTTTCTAGCTTTACTGTGTCCTCTACTTCCAGAACAATCACATGAAGTGCCAGTTTTAGAACATCCTTCCGTTGCTAGGGAGTTGCACTGATTCCTGCGCTGTCGTGCTTCCTGTAAGGCTGTCTGCTTCAATTATTCACCTTGCTTTTTTTTTTTTAGCACACCAAAGTTATGTTCCGCTTATTGTTTATATGATGCTTTATTGTTTTTTGTATTTGTAAGATTTTCTCTTGTTTTAAAGCGCATCCTATTGTTGTTACTTAGCTTTGGTGGTACTGAGGGGTTGAACTTTGGGGCTCACACGTACTTTGCAAGTGCTCTACCATTGGGCCACACAACCAACCAATTCTGTATTTTTTAATTTGAGACAGTCTTGCTAAGTCACACAGGCTGCCTCTGGCCTTGAACTTGGGATCCTTCTGCCTCAGCCTCCATAGTAGCTGGGATTGCAGGCATGTGCCACCATGCCCAACATTAGTTTTGACCTTTTCTTAAAAAACAATCAGAACTACAGTGCCATTCTGTCCATGTTTGTCTTAGTGTCACTTGACAGTGTAGCATTTATAAGCAGAAACCAAAAGAGAAATATACATGCTAAAGATAAAAAGGTATTTAATTTTTGAAGTTTTGGTTTAAATTTAAGACAGCCTTTTGGTTTTTCTACACAATTTAAAAATTGATAGACTTTTTCTGATACGTATTAATTAATGGTCAGTCTTTAAAAAGAAAGATAACATCAAAGCCAATTAAACTTTGATGTATCTCATTGCCTAGATTTCAGAACTTAGTTGCTTGAATTTTTTTTTTTTATAAAGGAGTGTGGGTAAAGTGATATATATCTTTACTTTTTGATAACACAGTAATTTTTCATCTCAACTTTACTCTGATGCCTGCAGTCGTCATTTAGGAACACTAGATGCCTCCTATGGGAGAAGGACCTGGCAATCCACTCCCAAAGCAATCCCGAAACAGTCTGCCATTGAAAACCCTATGAGGGTTGCTATTAGTTGGATACCGACTCGATGGCACCTAACAAGATGCCTCCTGTCTGCTAATTACCATATGGTAAATATGAATTTACCATATTTTAGAGATATAACAAAGAATATGTTAAAGTTGCAGCTTCAGAGGAGTGCTGTTGAGAAGATATGACGAGATAATTTACTGTGTAATGTGAGAAGTGTTAAGTATGTACAAAGTACTATGAAATCACAGAAGAGGGTGTTACTCTGCTTGCTTTTTTGTGTCTCAAAACTACGTTAAAATGGTACATAAAATCCTCAGGTTCTGCTGTTTATGCTAGCTGCTGAGAACTTTGCCATTGTTAGTCAGGTGTAGTGGTGCATGCTTGTAATCCCAGCACTCCGGAGGCTGTGAGGAGGATTGATACAAATTCAAGGCAAGCCTGAACTAAATAGTGAGACCCTTTCTCCAAAAGTAAGAAAAAGAAAGAATGAACTTTGCTAATGTTATTTAAGTATGACTGATAAGTATTAGGCTGAACCAGTATAATTGCCATTATTGGCAGTTTTACAGGGAATAACTCTAATAGTTGTTTTTTTGTCTTGTTTTGTTTTTGAGAACTGTTGGGGGTTGAACCCAAGTCCTCGAACATACTTTGCAAGTGCTCTACTACTGAACTATATGCTCAGACCATTTTTTATTTTTTATCTTTAGTCAAGATCTTGCTAAGTTACACAGGCTGCCTCTGGCCTCAAACTTGAGATCCTCCTGCCTCAGCCTCTTGAGTTGCTAGGATTACAGGCGTATGCCATGACTTTCAGCTTCTAATAGTATTTATTTTATTATTGGTTTTATTTTTATTTTATTTCATTTTATTTTTTTGCAGTACTGGGGTTTGAATCCAGGGCCTCATGCTTGCATGCTTTGCAAGTGCTGGATCACTGAGCTGCATGCCCAGCCCATTTTTTTTACTTTTTGAGACAGAGTCTCGATAAATTATGCAGACTTCCTCTGGTCTTGAACTTTCAATCCTCCTGCCTCTTCCTTCCGAGTTGCTGGGATTACAGGCATGCACCACTGCACTCAGCTATTTTTATTATTTTTATTTATTTATTTATTTATTTATTTATTTATTTATTTTTGGTGGTACTAGAGGGCCAAACCCAGAGCCTCACAAATGTTTGGTGAGCACTCTACCGCCAAATTACACCCTTAGTCCCTTTTTAATTTTTTTTATCTTGAAACAAGATCTTGCTAAGTTGGGCCAGCTGCTCCTGGCTTCAAACTTGCAATCCTCTTGCCTCTGCCGTATGGGTCACTGGGATTATAGGTGTGCATTACTGTGCCAATCTAATATTTTTAATGACATTTGAAAGAAAGGAGTGTACTTATCTTTTCCCAATACCATTTGACAATTATTGTATAATTGATATTTTATTAAAGCTTTTTATTTTGTTTTGTTTTGGAAACAGAGTCTTGCTATGTAGCCCAGATTGACTTCTAACACGTGATCTTTCTGCCTCCCAAGTGTTTGGATTACAGGTGTGTACCACCACACCTTGTTTCTTGTTTTAAGAGGATAATATGGCCAGGTGTGATGGTGCATGTGTGTAATTACAACACTTGGGAGACAGAGACAGGAGGATTACTCCAAGATTGAGGCCAGCCTGGTTTACATAACAAGTTCCAGACCAGCTAAGATCCTGTGTCCAAAAAAAAAAATTAAAAAGATTAAAAATAAAGGTGATGTGTATAGAGTAATTTTATTAACTATAAAGTACTGCTAATTATCAGTTATTTTGTAATTGGTTGCAACGGGAAATATAGTTATTTAATTTGGAGTTTTGCTTTCAACATTTGATTCCCTGCAAGCATTTGTTGAATGCTGTATTCAGTGCCTGCTGTTAAAGATGAAAGATTGAATCCACTTTAGTGTTTTCCCTTAAGGAGATCAATCTTATACTAGAGACAGTGTGTACAGTTACAGTGAATGTGAGAGGGAACACTGTGTAAAGTCAGTAACTTTTTCAAATGTATCTTAACAGTGCAAGTGTTTCCCCCCAAAAAAACTCTTCATGTAGAAGTCATATATATAAACATAAAAATAGAGTCTTGCCTACTTGGCCCCTCTGTCCTCATGCCTACTGTTTGAAACCATCAATATGGCAACCATAAAACAAACATGGGTGCTGTTGATGTAGCTCCATGATAGAGTGCTTGCCTAGCATTCCAAGGTCGTCCCTTTGACCCCCAGCACCAAAAACAAACAACAAAAACAAAACCCTAATTTGTATTCTGGCCCTGTCACTTTCTAAGCTGTTTTACCTTGGATATGTGACCTAATGTTAAGGCAATTGGATCCTTGATGAGTGTTGTGAGAATCAAAAGACACGTAAATAGTAGCTATGAAGATAATATGTACATCATAACAGACAAAGGAAGGAGGTACTCTGTCAAGAAGGTTGCGCTGGTCAAGGAAGGCTTCACAGAGGTGATAGGCTGCCTTTCAGATTGAATCTTGAAGGTGAATGGAAACTTTCCCAATTTATGTTTTAAAACATTTTTTATAACGAAGACTTGAGTATTAGGGATATAGCCTTGTTATTCCTTTCTAGGGATAAACACCATCACCTGAGTTCTAAATAGCTCTTCTGTACATTCTTTGACTCGTACTTTAATATTATTAGGGTGGGTTAGGCCAGGATGGGGCTGGGATTTAGCTCAGTTGGTAGAGTGCTGCGCTGCAGTCTCTGAGGTCCAGAGTTCAATTTCCAGCACTGCAAAAATGGGAGAAGGACCTGCCAATCCACTCCCAAGGCAATCCCGAAACTGTCTGCCGTTGAAAACCTTATGAGGGTCGCTATGAGTTGGATACCGACTCGACAGCACCTAACAACAAGGGGCTGGGATTTAGCTCAGTTGGTAGAGCGCCGCTCTGCAGTCTTCAAGGTCCTGAGTTCAATTCCCAGCACCACAAAAAAACAGGAGAAGGACATGGCAACCCACTCCCAAGGCAATCCCGAAACAATCTGCTATTGAAAACCCTGTGAGGGTCACTATGAGTCAGACACGACTTGACGGCACCTAACAACAAGGCCAGGGTGAGACACCCATTACCTTTCTTTAGCTAATTAAGTTAGCTACTTACCTGAAGGAAAAAATACTCAAAACCTGAATTTGTAGATTGTGTATTATTTGTAATGTAGTGATGCCATTTGTAGGCAAATTCTTCCTAAATGAAATTGCATCAGTATGTTGAAAATTTGGAGTAGTCCTACTCAAGGTCTTAGGTAAGTAGTTCTGTTCAAGTTAATAGGACTACCACTGTGGATAAATCCCAAGTGCATATGCTTGCTTTGGAGTTTTGACAAAGAGCTAGAAAGGAAAAGCTGAGGAATTATAATTGGATACTTTTACTACCTCAACAGTGAATGATCTTTCCTTGTTTATAGCAATCAAATTTTAGGCAAAACTTTTCCGTGTTAAGAGCTAACAAAATGAAGGAATGTTAAAATGGAAGGTAGCTGGGCCTTGTGACAGATACCTGTAATTCCAGCAATTTGGGAAGGTGAGGGAAGAGGATCACAAATTTGAGGCCGGAGGCAGCCTGCACAACTTAGCTACACCCTGTCTTGAAATAAGTGAAAAGGGTGGGAGGTGCAGTTCAGTGGTCGAGCACTTGCCTAGCATGGGTGAGACTCTGGGTTCCACCCCTGGTTACTGCAAATCCATTCATTCATCCACCCATCCATAAAATGGAGGAGATAGAGAAATTTCATACCTACATGTATGAAAAACCATATAGCACTATTTATCATGCTAAATACTTCGCATGTATTAACTCATTTAATCTGACAACTCTATGAAATAGGTACTATTATTATTAGAATTAGCTGTATTAGATAACTTTTAGGTATGGGGGTTTGCACATTATGACTGGCAAGCCAAATCCTGTTGGCCACATGTTTGTATAGCCTGTAAGGCAAGAATGGTTTTTAGTGGTTGAAAAACATAAAACAAAAAAATATATTGGTAAAATTCATTTGGTAAATTAATAATTTGTAAAAAAGAATTGCATGAAGTTAAAAATCTTAGAGTCTATAAAAGTTTTATGGGACTAGAGCCTTGTCTTTTCCTTTACATACTGTGTTTTTTTGTTTTGACTCTTTCTGCAGTACTGGGGATTGAATCAAGGGCTTTGCACATGCTAGGCAAGTGCTCTACCATTGAGCTACAATCCCCAGCCCTATCTGTTATTTATTGTTGCCTTCTTACTGCAGTGGCAGAATTAAATAGTTGCTGCAAAACTGAATAGCCCACAAAACCTAAAATGCTATCTAGGTCTTTGCAGAGAGTTCACTGACCCCTAGTCTAAATACAAAGGAGAAGAGAACAAAATCAAACTAAAAAGCAACAAAATTAATGTAGAAGCAAAAGACCGTTGTCTATTGGAATATACAATGAAGACCTGATAGCTGTATTTTCTTCTTGAACTATTTTTTGACGTCTTTTATAAAAGCTCGACTATAATGAGAAATGCTTATTAGTTCAAAATGTTGGAGGCAGAAATCTCTTTTTCCTGTTAATATAGTATCTGTTCAAGATATATCTAAAGGGTATTATAAATATTGGTTTGAATTTGAATGACGATTGTTGGAATTACTATTGACATTTGAATGCCTTTACTGCCCAATTTGATTTTGTTCTTTAAGCCAGATGTATTTTTGTTTGTGTTTTTGTTTTCAGTGCTGGAGATTGAACCCAGGGTCTTGTACATGCTAGTCAGGCGCTCTACCACTGAGGCACACCCCTAGCCCTACATAACATTTTCTGTCACTGCCAATATCTTAATTTCCCCTTCTTTGTAATTTTGATTTTGACCCTTTAGTATTACCTGTAGTTTGTATCACTCGCTATATGGTTCTCCATTGAGGATGTGTATCCGAATTACCTGGGGAAATTTTTAAAATTCATATGCCACCTCAGTGTACAGCAATACCACCCTGGCTTTTGATCTCTTCAGATCTCAAAAGCTAAGCACGTTTGGGTTTGGTTAGTCCTTGGATGGGAGACCACCTGGGAGTACTGGGTGCTGTGGACTTGGGAGAAAGACCTGGCAGCCTGCTCCTGAAACACAGCCATCAAAAACCCTATGAATAGCAGGGAAACACGGACAATAGTGCCAGGCATGGCACAATGTCAGGTAGTATTTTAGGGTCACTATGAGTTGAACCTAACTCAACAGCATCTAACAACAAATGCCACCTCAGAATGTCTGAGGATGAGGCCCAGCCATGATTATTTTCAGAGTTCTTAGGTAATTCTGATGTACATTCCTACTTAAGATCCATAGTTATTTTGTTGTTGTTAGGTGCCCTGGAGTTAAGTCCAACTCAGAGACATGAAAGCCTGTTGTTAGGTACCTTTGAGTCAGGTCTGACTTGGGACCCTATATACTACAGAATGAAACACTCTCTGACACTGTACCGTGCCTGGCATTATGTCAGTGCTTCTTTGCCTTTCATAGGGTTTTCAATGGCTGACTGTTTTGAGATTGGCAAGTCCTTCCCCAGTTTTTGTGATGCTGGGGACTGAAGCCACAGCCTCAGAGTACATCCAGTAGCACTCTACCAAATGAGCTAAACCCCAGCCCTGTGGTTACTTTAGCAAAATAAATTTGAGACAGGTATAGTGGCACTTGCTTGTAATCCTACCAGCTCAAGAGGTGGAGGCGGGTGGATTGCTGTTTTGAGGCCAGAGGCAGCCTGTGTAACTTGCAAGATAAAAAATGCTGAGAGTGCAGCCCAGTTGTAGAGCATTTGCAAAGTATGTGCAAGGCCCCAAGTTCAACCCCCAAGTACCACCAAAAAAATAATAATTTTTGAAAAAACAGCAACATGTGACATACACTGTTCTTTTTGCCACCAATGTTTTCTAGCCTCATTGCCTAAAATTTATGTAAACTGGGAGGGTTCAGTAAAGTCAGTTTTTTGGATTAAGTCTGTTTTTTGGTAGCATTTAGTTAATAGAATGATAGAATCCAGGTGGGAACTTACTTTACAATGCAAGTAATTTAGTACAGTAATTTTCATTTTATGAGGTAATTATTTGGTATCATAGAATCCCAGTGAGTCAATAAATAGTGGATTTGATAGAATTTGTTGTTATTAGGTGCCATCCTGTTGGTTTCTGACTCATAGTGACCCTATGTACAACAGGAGAAGCATAGGATTTTCAGTGGCTGATCGTTTTGGGGGAGTGTGTTGCCAGGTCCTTCTTCCGAGCCTACAGCACCTGGTGTTCCCAGGTGGTCTCCCATCCAAGTACTAATCAGGCCTGGCCCTGCTTAGCTTCCAAGATCTGATGGGATCAGACGCCACAGTGGTATGGCTGCAGGCAAATAAAATGGCACATACTTTGTAGGAAACCCAATATTTTCTAGGAGGAATACTTATACTCTAGAATCATTTGTTTTGTCAGTGTGCCTGCCAAGATCTATGCTGTATACAAATCATGGAAATTGTATATTTTCCCCCCATGTTTTCACTTAAGTGTATATTAACACCAAAGTAAATTCAAAAGAAAAAGTGGCCCACAATCTCTAAAATCATTACAGTGACAAATGTTTGCCATTTTTCACCTTCCCTTCCTCTGTTTATGGCATGTATCATACAGAATAACTAGTTTAAGATTGCAAAACATTAGAAAAAGCTGTATACAACAAAATATGAACAAGTCTTTCAGTTTCTTTGTAACTCCATAGTGTTCAAAATGGCCCTTCTGAAGTCAAAATTAAGAAGAGGACACTTTTTCTCCTTTTGCAGGGCTATGAAGAAGTAATCTCTGAGCATCTATCAATAAATGAACACAGTTCTCTTGTTTGTTGCAGGGTGGTAAGCATTTTTTTTTACTTTGGATGTCCCTCAAAAGCATTAGTTTTCTGGGAGGGTACTCACGGAGTAGAGTTTAAACCAGTATGAAGAGTTATTCGTTGCATACAGTTTAGTGATAGACTACACCTATATTACTATAGCTAGAGCTTGACAGAGTATGTGTCTATGTTTGTATGTGAAAAGAGATGATTAATCTAGTTGATCTTAAGGAACTGGCTCACTTGATTGTAATGGCTACCCAAATCCAAAATCTGCAGAATAGGCTGACCAGCCGGAGACCCAGAGAAGAATTGATGTAGCTTAAGTCTCAAGGCAGTTTGTTGATAAAATTTGTTTTTCCTTTGGAAGTGTTTTCTCTTAAAGCCTTCAGTAAATAGATTAAGACCCACCAACATTATGAAAGGTAATTGGCTTTAATCAGAGTCTACTGATTTAAATGTTAACCATAGCTTAAAAAATAACTTCACAGCCACACTGCACTAGTGTTTAATCTCAAATATTTGGGTACCATGACCTAGCCCAGTTAACATAAGATTAACCATCACAAGGAGTCTAATAGAAACCATCTCATGTCTTCTAGTGAAAGGCAAAGTGCAAAGCCAGAAGTGATCAATTTCACACAAAAAAAATTGACATGGAGATATGACTTACGTTGTGTTAATCTACATCTGTTTGATTTCAGAGGCCAAAACCTATTTCTACCTTGTTTCTTCAGGTTTACAATTTAAACCCATGAACTGTATATGCAGCCTTTACCTTTAATATTAGTTACTACAGTTGAATAAAATGTTTTGTTTTCAGTACTGGCAGTTGAACCAGGTTCCTTGTGAATGCTAGGCTAGTGCTTGAGTGTAGTGGGTTATTTTGTTTTATTTTTTTACACTTGAGATTGGTAGGAATGATTCTTGATAAAAAATGTGGTATCTTGTTTGGTTTTCTTGAGACAAGGTCTTGCTGTGTAGTCCAGGCTGGCCTTTAACTCAAGATCCTCCTGCCTTAGCCTCCTCAGTGCTAGGATTGCAGGTATTCACCACCATTCCTAAGTGTTTTGTTTTGTTTTGTTTTGTTTTGCTTTATTGTTACTATGGGACAGGCTTTTCCTGTTATCCTAGGCTGGCCTCGAACTCACAGTTCTCCTGCTTTAGACTCTCTAGTGCTGGGATTACAGGCCCAGCCAAAAGTGGTATTTTAATCTTTGGCCCAAGACTAATTGAAAAATACAAAATGTTTTTATATGTACATTTTAGATAAATGACCTATATCTTACCAAATGAAGTGTGATGGTTAGTTGTAACTAATAGAAAATTGGAGATGGCAAGGCTACTGAAAGAATTTTATAGCTTTTTTAGTGAAGTATGCTTTGAGCTTAGTCTGTCCTTAAGTGATTTTACCTACCAGTGAACCAGCCTGATATATTTTTGTTATTGCCTGCCAACAGCAGATCTCAATGAACCATGACCTTATAAACTGAAACACTGAGAACAAGTAGATATGTTAAAGTGTTGATATTTAATTAAAAACTTCTAGTTATCTATTATTTTTAAATTGTAGAGATGAGAAAAAGCCTCATTTTTCTCATTTTAGTTATTCACTCACCATGTAATACTTTAAGAACATACAGTTAATATTTTGATTAGTTTTGCCACTTTTGAAAAATCAAAACAACTTCAAAACTGAAAAGCTTATATAGATAATAAAGTGGGGAAATCATAAATATTGATCTAAGGAAATGAAATTATTCTCAGGAGTAACTTGTCCTATGTAATCTCATGGATATAAATTATAGACAGTATTTTTTAGAATATGCATTGCAGTGATTCTATAGGAAAATTATTGTTTACATTTGACTGCATTGCAGTGTGGTGTTAATGATATAGTTTTAAAAATAGTTTTTACCTAGAATATGGTAAAGTTAAATAGTGAGAACTTTGAGAACTTGTAAACCCTGTGTCATGTCTGATCCTATGACAAAGAGCATCATTTGATGAAGTGATGGAGAATTTGCAGGAACACTCAAAATATTCAGGCCCCATTGAAATGATGAGAGGTGTGTTTCTTATGCTTCCCATACTTTGAGGGCTATGCAAATCAACACATATATAGGTTCTGTTGAATTAGATATGCAGATATCAGAATGTTTTGGATGGTACAAGCAAATTGGGGAAAGAACGTGGAGAAGACAACAGTACAGGAAAAGAAATAGTTCTTTTCTAGAGGACAAGACTATGTTGAGGGAAATGAATGCTTTGGTTTTTATTTGTCAAAATTTGCAGACTGGCAGCTATGTGACATCTTGTACATTCTTTACTTTTAACTGTATGAAAAAAGTATTGAAAAAGTAAGCCAGTTTTCCAGAGACTTACAAGTTCATTGCTGGTGTTCATTGTTTTAGCTAGGATTTTGCAATACCAGCACATTTAAAATAGATGGCAATATGTAACACATATGGCACCTCTTGTTTTATTTTATTTATTTTTAATGGTACTAGGAGTTGAACCCAGGGCCTTGTGCTTGCATGTTTGCAAGTGTCATACCACTGAGCAGCACCCATTTTTTTACTCTTTTTTGAGACAGGGTCTCACTAAATTATGCAGACTGCCTCTGGTCTCAAACTTTCGATCTTCCTGCCTCTGTCTCCCAAGCCGCTGGGATTGCAGGCATGCACCACCGTGCCCAGCCCACCTCGTTTTTTTTAAGAATTTGTCAACATTATTGTCCTTCTTACCTCTCACCACACCCTATGAGGTAAATTTCACATTTAATCCATTTTGCATTTGGAGAAATTCAGGTTTAATGAGGAAAGTGAGGTTTAAGGAGGTTATTTAAACAGAACTTTTTTTTTTCTTCCTGTGCTGGGGTTGAACTCAGGCCTCAAGCATGTTAGGCAGGTGCTCCACCATTGAACCACACTCACAGCTCCCCGTCTTTTATTTTTTATTTATTTATTTATTTATTTATGTAGTACTGGGGGTTGAACCCAGGGCCTCACTCTTACATGCTCTGCAAGTGCTGGACCACTGAGCTGTACCCCCAGCCAATTTTTTACTTTTTGAGACAGGGTCTCGCTAAATTACATAGACTGCCTCTGGTCTTGAACTTGCGATCCACCTGCCTCCGCCTCCCAAGTTGCTGGGATTACAGGCGTGCGCCACCACGCCCTGCTCTGTTTTTTATTTTTTATTTTATTTTTGTACAGAGTATTGGTGTTGTAGCCCAGGCTGACCCCAAAGTCGTGATCCTCTTGCCTCAGCCTCACAATTACTAGAATTACAGATCTACATTACCCACCACCGTTTCTGGTCCTGAACACAACTTTTAAGTTTGTAGAACTGGAATCCTGAATTTTTCATGTGCCCTCCACCTGAATGCCCCTGCCTCATATTTTCATAAATACTACTTGATAAATTCTATGCAATTTTTAGTGTGTTAGAGAGAAAATGAGTGATCTCTTGTTTTGATTACATTTTGTTCTTTGTAACTTCAAACTTTAAGTGAGGTTCACCACGTTTCAATGAATTGATTGGCTAACCCTGAAGTAAGATTGTTGTACCTTGCTTTATATTTAGGACCGTCCTGGAACTGTAACATTCACCTGAGAATAGAAATGTATATATTGTTCATAAATACCAGATTTCTATCTAGTTCTCTTTACCTTTTTACTTTATTCTCTTACAGCATTTTGGTTTAATTCTTTTTTGATTATCTAAGACAGGAAATTATTGGGATCATTTTGACATGTACAGTAAATAAATGAGTTTTCTGTCACTTCTGTTGGATGCTGCTTATCTGTGCTCTTTAAACTTTGGTCTGATTTTTCACATCATGTACAACCAGTATAACTAAGAAAATAACTTTTACAGCTGGGTGCGGTGGTGCACACCTATAATCCCAGTGGCTTGGGAGGTGGAGGTAGGAGGATTGCAAGTTCAAAACCAGAGGCACTCTGCGTAACTTAGCAAGACCCTGTCTCAAAAAAGTAAAAAATGGGCTGAGGGTACGGCTCAGTGGTCCAGCACTTGCAGAGCATGCAAAGCGCGAGGCCCTGGGATCAACCCCCAGTACCACCGAAAAAGAAAAAAAAAAAAAGAAAGAAAAGAAAAAGAAGAAAGAAAGAAAAAAAGAGAAAATAACTTTTACTTTTCTACCTCAAATTGGAGTTTTCATTAAATTATAGACAAAAGTTTTTCAGTCCATAAAAGTAGGGAAGGCATGGTGGTGGAGCAGTCAGCAAAGTCTGTAGCAGAGGAATTCATATCATGGTAGATGGGAACAGAAAGCAAAAAAATTTTTAAATTCTTTTTTAACAACTTAAAAAATAAAACATTAGCTTTGTTTTTCTACAGTTGATTGTTCACCAAATCTGTATAAGGGTAATTGCATAGAATGGCAAAAATAGGAATATGAATAGTCATACATTAATAAATTATCCTCTGTTTTGTAACTATTCTCAAAACTTGGTGATTTGCATGGTAATCTTCCCCTCCTTTGTAGTACTTTGGGGATTGAACTCAGGGTCTTGTGGAAGCTAGGCTAGTGCTCTATCACATTGCCCCATCTCCAGCTCTCTTTTTTTATTTTTTTATTTTGAGATAGAGTTTTACTATGTCATACAATCTGTCTCTGGCCTTGAACCTATGGTCGTCTTGTGCTAGCCTCCCAAGTAGCTGGGATTATAGGTGTGCACCACAGTGCCTGGTTCAGTTTGTGAGTAAAACTTTCATATCTGGATCTCATTATTTTTCCTTCCTCCTCCCTTAGGTCTTTGTTTCATTGAGCCCTTTTTGTGGTGATGATGATGATGATGATGATGATTTGCAGTACTGGGAATCATACCCAGGGCCTTGTACATGCTAGGCAAGTGCTCTATCACTGAGCTACATCCCCAGCTCCATATTCTTGTCTTTTTTTTTTTTTTTCTCTTTTTTTGTCAGTACTGGGAGTTGAACTCAGGATCTCACATCTGCTTTGCAAATGCTTTACCACTGCGGTGCACCTCCTGCCCATTTTTTACTCTTCTATCTTGAGATGGTCTTGTGAAGTTATGCAGGCTGCCTCTGGCCTCAAACTTGTGATCCTCTTGCCTCTGCCTCCTGAGTCTCTGGTTTTATAGACCTCCACCACTGTTCCTGGCTCTCAACCCCATATTCTAATTTTTTAAAAAAAACTTTATTATGGGAAATGTCAGAGCATAGAAAAAATAAAGAAGAATATGAATTTTCGTAATTATTCTTTAATAGCCATAGATATTCAGTCAGTATTTAAATTTTTCCAAATGCTTTTTCATTGGTTTATTTTATAATTGTTTGGATCATGATCTAAATGTAGTTTTTAAATTGTAGTTGATTAATATGTTGCTTGCCTCTCTTAACCCATGGGATTCCTTTTCCATTTTTTTTCTTTCTTTGGAATTTGAAGAAACTGTGTCATTTGTTTTATAGGACTTTCAGAGTCTAGATTTTGCTGCTTGTTTCCGCATGGTGTCTTTAGCATCTTCCTCTCCCCTTTATACTTCTTGCAAATTGATAGATGAAATCACACACTTAATCAGATTCTGATTTGATTTTTTGGCAATATTTCATGGATAATATAGTGTTATTCTTTCATTACCCCAATGTAAAATGAAGGTATATAACTATATACCATGTCTCATGTCTGTTATTTTAACAGGCTTTGCCTAATTAGAGAGTGAAAGTAGTGATATGAAAATTCTTCATTTGCCAGGAGCAGTGGCGCACGCCTGTAATCCCAGCACATTGGGAGGCAGGGGCAGGAGTGTCGCAAGTTCAAGACCAGAGGCAGTCTGTAATTTAGTGAGACTTGTCTCAAAAAAGGTAAAACAAAAAACCAAAAAAAAAAAAAAAACCCAAAAAACAAAAGAAAACAGGGGTGGGTACAGCTTGGTGGTACACTTGCAGCGAGGCCTTGGGTTCAACCCCCAGTACTGCAAAAAAAAAAAAAGAAAAGAAAAAAATCTTCATTCTGTTCTTTGTTTTGCCTGTGGCATTTTTCCATCAGCATTTAAGCATCTCATCTGAGTAACAAAAATCATTTTTTTGGTATTTCCATCACTTGGAAAAGTTTTTTTTATAGTACCATCTCTATTTCCTTGCCTATTTAAATATTGTTTCTGCCATGTTAAACCATTTCTCTGACATTTTTACTGTAACTATTCTCATTAAGGTTTCAGTGAGCTCTGTGCTGAATACAGCTGACCCATTTTGACCTTATTTTGCTTGATAGTTGGACAACTTTGAATATTGTTGTTTACCTTTCCTTCTTGAAATATTCCCTTGGCTTCTGTGACATACCCTGTCCATTTTTGCTTTTACTTTTACTTTTTTAACTGCTTTCTCTTACTTCAATTGTAGACCTTTTTTCCCCGTTTTTCCTTTTGTGGTGCTGGTTATTGAACCCAGAGCCCTGTGCAAGGTAGGCAAACACTTTACCACTGAGCTATACCCCTCGCCATAATTGTAGACTCTTAAATGTTGTTGTTCTCCCTGGCTGGAGCCTAGGCCCTCTGCTCAGCTTGCTCTGCACAGTTATTTACTATACTTTTGCTCTGCACAGTCTCCATGGGTCCATTCTCCATTGCTGTGGTTTCATTTACCATCTCTTTGTAAAAAAGTACCAACCCCCTCTTTTTTGGGGGGTGGGCCAGTTCTAAAGAGAACTGAAAAACCGGGCATGGGGGCGAAGGTATATAATCCTAGATACTTGGGAGGCTAAGGAAGAAGAATCACGAGTTGAAGGGCAGTATGGGCAACACAGCAGACACTCCATTTCAAAACATTAAAAGATAACTGATAAGTAACTTAAATCTATCTAGTTCTTTTTTTATTGCTACTATGTTAGTATAACCCTCATCATCTATAACTGTAAGTACTGCAAATTTCTTTCCTGGTCTATTCACTGTGTTGAGTGAGAGTGATATTTCTGAAAAACTTGAATTTAGCTCCTCGTTGGCTGTAGGATAAATTGTAAAGGCCTATGCCTGGCACTGTGGCCCATGCCTATAATCCTAACAATTTGGGAAGCTGAGATAGAAGGATTGTGAGTTTGAGACTAGAGGCAGCCTGTACAACCTCACATGACCTTGTCTCAAAACAAACAAAAATTATAAAGACCTAAGCTTGTTTTGTGCTTTATCCTCTGCTTACCTGCTTAGCTTTGTCAGGCATTTCCTCATTTCCTGTGGGGTTACGCTTTGTACATTATTCACACGGCTTTAATTGCCTGTGTCTTAGCTGACTCTTCCAATAGACTATAACTTTTTGAGTGTAAAGACCAAGTCTTTTCTCCCATTAAACTTGGTATTTAAAACAATGCCTGGAGCCGGTCACGGTGGCGCACACCTGTAATCCCAGCGGCTCGGGAGGCAGAGGTAGGAGGATCGCAAGTTCGAGACCAGAGACAGTCTGTGTAATTTAGTAAGACCCTGTCTCAAAAAGTAAAATCTGGGCTGGGAATGCAGCTCAGTGGTCCAGCACTTGCAGAGCATGCAAGCGTGAGGCCCTGGGTTCAACTCCCAGTACTGCAAAAAAAAAAAAGAAAAAGAAAAAAAAATGCCTGGCACACAGTGGGTATTTTGTATACATTTGTTGAGTGAATAAATTAATTTCTTGTTCAGTATATGTTCAATGACTTACGTTTTTATTTTATCATTATTAGATAATTCTTCTGTTTCTAATATTGTCATTCTTGTACATTGATTTGCTTTTCTGGGTAAAAGCAGCCTCAGTGGTATAGTAGCTTTTTTTTCTGATTGCAGCAGGGATTTTTACTATGCCTTTTATTTGTTTGTTTGTTTGTTTTTGCACTATATGAGGCTGTTGAACCCAGGGCGTCACACAGGCTTTGCAAGCACTCTACCACTGAGCTACACCCCCAGCCCATTTATTACTTTTTGTTTTGAGACAGGGTGTCACTAAGTTATTCAGGGTTCTTCTGGCCTTGGACTTGCTATCCTTCTGCCACACCTCCTGAGTCTCTGAGATTATAAGCAGGTGCCACTGTACCTGGCCTCTTTTTTCACTTTAATTTGTGTAATTTATCTGCCAGTGAATTTCTCTTGTCCCAGACAATAGAAACCTATAGACTTTTCAGATACCACCATTATATAATCATTACCTACTGTGTCCTTTTATTAAGGTGTATGAGTCCCTAGGTGCTTTGGCTTCATGACACCAAGACTTAGAAAAGTGAGGTTTAATTGGGAGTTATTAAATACCAAAGAATCATCTATTGTGTTTCTGGGTTATCCATTATGTTGAATTCTAGTTTCACCATTTATTATTGAAATTAGTCATACTTCTGGGTTTAGAGAGTGGTAGTGATGGCTTTCAACTGTTAGCTAAGCTCGCAAGTCCGAATAATCAGTAAGGATCGTAAAATGAATTACTATTAATATTTACTAGAATTGCTCAGAGATCAGAAAGATCTCTGCTCAGATCAGCAACTGCCAGTGGGAGTGTCTGAGCTCTCACTTTTTGACTCAGATCTCATATTTGAAACTAAGCTTTTGTTTTCTCATTTTTCTTTTTTAACTGACTTATTCACCACTATATTCCCAGTGCATGGAACAGTGCCTGGCATAACAAAGGCACTAACGAAAATGATCCTTATTTACTCTGTTCATGATATATCTCTTGATTGTGGTCCCACAGGCCCTTCATTATACATTCATTTTACTTCATTTGGGCATTGATTTACTATTGCTTTGAAATGTCCCATCTAATTGAATTTTATTTCTACCAGTATTCTGCATAAGTAAGACCATCTCATGTGTATTTTCCAAATATAATGGACATTCCCTGTAGCTATTTCTGTATAAGATAAACTTTTTAAAACAGGATATGTTGCCTAGGCTAGTTTGGAACTCCTGGGCTCAAGTGATGCTCCTTCTTTAGCCTCTCAAGTAGCAAGGACTACAGGCGCTTACCACTGCTCCCAGCCTGAAGAATGATTAATTATGATACAGTTCTTGATTTTTCTCACAAAATTTTACCTCTGTTTCCTGTCACTTAGTTATTTACTATGCTTTTAAAATATCGTATAGAAACTGATTTTTGTGGTGTTACAAGTATAACAGGTGCTGGGATTTAGCTCAGTTGGTTAGAGCGTTGCTCTGCAGTCTCTGAGGTCCTGGGTTAGATTTACAGCACAGTAAAAATGGGAGAAGGATGAGGCAATCCACTCCTGAGGCAATCCCGAAACAATGAGCCATTGGCATCTAGCAACAACAACAAACAACAACAATAGTAAGCCTGATATATAAGGGCTCTGTGATGTTAATACTTTGCAAAAACTAGGTTAGAGGTGTTGATTACTGTGGGAACATATAGAATCAAGGGTAGTCCATTCAGTTTTTGTTTTCCAGAAACATCCTTCCAGGAACACAAAGTAAATTGAAATGTGTTATTAAATCCATCTCTTGATTAAATGCAAGGGTTAGGAGACCATGAGATCACTAAGCAGTTTGTTTACATCATGATGGCTAATAATCAACTTTGAAAGTCACTTTATTTATGTATCTGGAGTGGGTACAGTGTATGAAATCCTCATGTTTTGCTTTTATACCTTTTATGTAAATTAGAAAATGTAAATTTTGTTTTTAAGGAAGAATTAACAGTCTTCTAGTTATATGTTAATATTTGAAATCAAATTTATGTGGCAGGTAAAATGCTTAGGAATAGGTAAATATACATTAAATTTTAAAATAGTCCTGATTTGTCTCACTAAATTCTTAAAGATTGTATAAATACATAAAATGTAGCTGTGTATGGGATACACACCTATAATCACAGCATTCACAGCATGAGGGAGGCTGAGGCAGGAGGATCTTGAGTTTGAGGACAGGCTAGACTATGTAGCAAGACCCTATCACAGGAAACCATAAAACACTATGTATTTTGATGTTAATGATTTTACCACTGTAAGTTGAAAAACATCATCTAATGTTCATATTAGTATCAAAGTAGATCTCATCTTTGAAAATGTGTGTTGCAATTAATAATTTAGAAGTTACTTAAGTTTTAAGTGAGAGAAATAATCTCATTTTCTCTCTCTTTCTTTTCAGATGGAATGAACCTTGCTTGTTGAATATTTCCTGGTTACTGCTTGGATCCACTTGCAGAAGAATCCTTTACCCCTGAGCAGAAGCCACTTAGTGGCATATTTAATTATAAGTCCAGGGGTCACAAAGATTTTTGATTTCCTAAAGGAGGGATATACCACTATATCAAATAAGCTTGACATTACAGCCAAAATGGTGCTGTCCCAGAGACAACGAGATGAATTGTAAGTTAATTTCTCTGTTTTGTGCTGCTTAAAAAAAACTTTGGGAGGTCTCTTTTAACTCTTTGACTACCAATTTCAAATGAAAATATATGATAATAAGTATTTTATTTCCAGGAATTCTTTGTTACAGAGAACAAAACAAGAACATGATTAGCAAAATAATTGGAATGCATAATATGAGCTTTTAAAATATCTTTTTCCACCATTTTCTTGATTTATTTCATACACACTCACATTTTCATGTGTCTTTGATGGTAGTCAAAGGGTTAAGATTAAAAGTATTTTTACCAATGTGTGTACATACTGGTTTGGGCAGGTTAGCCTGATTTCAAAATTGGACTTTACCTTGACATAGCATTATTAACCTGTGACTTTATCATGTATAATAAGTTTAAAGCAAAATGAACAAGCAAGTTAATTGGTAAGTTTTATCTTAAACTTGTCTTTTAAATACCAGTATGATATGATTGATAGGAAGAGAAGTGCTTCATTCCTTTTCCAATTTTTTTTTGTTTGGAATCCTTGTCATAGAAAAATGAAACCCTTTTCATTATCACTAAGGCCTTACCTTAGATTAGACATGGTTTAATTTTATCTTTTATAGTATAGTGTTTGACCTTTATGATAAAGGTGGCTAATATGATAGTTAATGCAAAGCATTAATGATAGAAGTATGAAATATTTTGACAACTTTTGTTTTATAGCATTCTATATTTTATAACATTTCATTTTTGTAGGTAAATATAGGGGAAAATTTAGTTTCATGTTCTAGATTGATTTTAATTTTCTGTGGCTTTTAAAAAACTTTCATTTGGAAGTAATTTCAAATTTATGAAAAAAAGTTGGAAGATTATTGCAAAGAATACTTAATTATGTTTTATCAATTTCCTGTTAAAAATTTGTGCCATTTGTCTCATCATATATACTCTGTTGGGGTGTGTGCCTAGTGTGTACACAGTTTTTTTCCTAAACTGAGAGTAAGTTGTGTATATTCATACCTTCCCCCTACCAGATACTTCAATATTCAATTCCTAAGAATAAGGACATTCTTCTATAAAACCACAATGCAGCCAACAACTTCAGTAAATTTAACATTGATATGTGCTTTTATTTAATCTAACTTCCACACTCCGATTTTACCAATTAACCTTATAATGTCCTCTACAGCATTTTTTTTTACCCCTCCAGCATACCATGCAATCTAGGATCAGGTGTTGTATTTAGTTGTCATGGCTCTTTTTCTTTTCTTTTTGTTTCTTTCCTTTCCTTTTCTTTTGTTTTCTTCCTTCCTTTATTTTTTCTTTCTCTCCCTCTCTTTTTCTCTCTCTCCTCGCTCTTTTTTTTTCTTTGCAGTACTGGGAGTTGAACTTGGGACCTCACATATGCTTTTTGCAAGCACTCACAACCACTGAACCATAACTCCAGCCCACTTTTTACTTTGTATTTTGAGACAGGGTCTTGCGAACTCTGGCCTTGAGCTTGTGTTGCTGAGATTAAAGATGTGTGCCATCATGCCCTGCTGTTATGTCATTTTAGTCTCATTTAATCTGGGACATTTCCTCAGCCTTTTTTTTTTTTTTTTTTTTTTTTGCCTTTTATGACATTGATACTTTTGAAGGTTATTCTTTTTAAAATTGTTTAAAATTAATTAATTTAGTGGCGTTAGTGATTGAAACTAGGCCATTGTGCTTCATAGGTAAACAGTCTACCAATGAGCTATACCCCCAGCCCAAAATCTTTTTTTTTCCCCTTTGTCCTACGTATTGAACCTAGAGCCTCTTGCATGCTAGGCAAGTGCTCTACCACTGAGCCACGCTAGTCTTTTTTTAAAAAAAGGAATCTTTCTCATTTTGAATTTATCTATTATTTCCTCTTGATTACATTCATGTTATATATAAGTGGGGAGATACTTTAAGACCATCCATACATTCTTATTTCCTATCAGTATTTCCCACTAGATTTAATGTCCATGGATGCTTCTTGCTTGACCCATTCTTTACTACCATGTTTACAAAGTGATGATTTTCTAATATGACCATTCCACATTTGCCATTTAGCACTCACCATTTTACTGTGAAGCAAGAGTCCTTCTTTTTCTCCCTTTTATTTACTTGTTTTTACATTATTGGTATGAACTCCTGAGTTTTCATATTTTCAGTAATTCATCCTTCATTGCTATTCTTACTATTTGAGTGGTTGAATTGTCCTGGATTTGGTTCACAGGAGCCCTTTCACTTGGCTTTTTGTATGCTTCTTCACTTTCTAGCATAACAAGATGTTCCAGGCTTACTATATTCCTATCTTGCCCTAACTCTTAGTCACCCATTTCTTTTTTTTTTTTTTTTTTTTTGCGGTACTAGGGGTTGAACCCAGGGCCTCTCGCCTGCATGCTTTGCAAGTGCTGGACCACTGAGCTACACCCTCAGCCCATTTTTTTACTTTTTGAGACAGGGTCTCAGTAAGTTACGCAGACACGCAGACTGCCTCTGGTCAAGAACTTGCGAACCTCCTGCCACCGCCTCCCGAGCCCCTGGAATTACAGGCGTGCACCACTGCACCTGGCTGACCCATTTCTTGATAACTGTTAGTGGGGAATGGTATTAGAGGCCAAGTTATGGGCAATGTATTATTACTGGAATGTCTTTGTTTTTGAGCCCTTTAAAAAGACAGAACTGGAAGGTACATATATGTATAAAAACATACACAGGCACCTTGGAATAGACATGAACTAAGGTTTTCTTCGTCTTGCATCATTGACAGTTTGGGCCCAATAATTTTGTTTGTGGCTGTCCTTTACACTCTTGGTTGTTTAACAACATATCTAGCCTCTACACACTATATGCCACAATTAAAAATGTCTGCAAGTATTGTCAATGTCTCTGGTCAAAAAATACTGATAGATACATATATGTGTATATGCACATACACATACTTGTATTATTGGAAATACACACACACACACACACACACACACACACATATTTTTGTTGTTTGTTTGTTTTGAGACAAGGTTTTGATAATATAGTCGAGGCTAGCCTTGGACTCATAATTCTCTTGGTTCAGCCTCCCAAGTGCTGGGATTAGAGGCATGCCCCACCATAGCCGGTATTATATGTCTTCTTGTTGTTGTTAGGTGCCCTTGAGTTGTGTCTGACTCATAGCGACCCTCATAGGGTTTTCAATGGCTGACTGTTTCGGGATTGCCTTGGGAGTGGATTGCCAGGTCCTTCTCCCACTTTTGCGGTGCTGGGAATTGAACTTGGAACCTCAGAGACTGCAGCGCATTGCTCTACCCACTGAGCTAAATCCCAGCCCCTGTGTCTTCTAGTATTTTATATTTTTAAAATAAATTCAGACCTTTTCCTAACTTTATAACCAGGATGAGTATTTAAACATTAAAGCCAAAAAAAGAGCTTTTGAGTAAAAGTAAAGTGAGAGGCCAGGTGCACTGGTGCATGCCTGTAATCCCAGTGACTGTGGAGGTAGAGCCAGGAGTATCACAAGACCAAGCCAGAGGCAGGCAACCTGTGTAATTTATCAAGACCTTGTCTCATGATAAAAAATTTGAAAAAGCTGGGCATTGTGGTACACACATGTAATCCCAGCAGCATTTGCAAAGTGAGAGGTGGTAGATTTAGCCCCTTAGTACCATAAATGAATGGATAAATGAATAGATGAATGAATGAGCTGGGAGTGCAGCTCTTTGGTAGAATGCTTGCAAAGTATGTGCAAAGCCCTGGGTTCAGCCCCGCAATACAACCAAAAAATATAAAAAGTAAAGTGAGAGAGGGGAACCTAATTTCAGGTGACTAACTTTATAGAGAATTTTAGATAAGAGCTGACTTAAGTGATCGTAAGATAAAGAAAATTTGTGTTATAATACTTAATTGTACATTTGGGAAATCTAGTTTTAGTTTTTTAATTGGGAGACAGACCTGGCAACCCACTCCCAAAAATCAATCTGCTATTGAAAACCCTATGAACAGCGGAGAAGCACTGACAATAGTTGTTTTGTCTGTTGTACACAGGGTCTCTATGAGTCGGATACCGACTTGATGGCACCTAACAACAACAACAGTTTTAGTTAGTATTTGCATGAAGGGGTTTTCCTTCATTTTTTAAAACATAAAATGAAAATAAATTGGTTGTAATAGGAGGAAATTAATGTTTATGTACTTATTGGAAGTTAATTTTGAACACTTCTCAGTTGATCTTTGTAACATTTTAATATTTTGAATGTTGTTGTTGTTGTTAGGTGCTGTCGAGTCGGTATCTGACTCATAGCAACCCTCATAGGGTTTTCAATGGCAGAGTGCTTCGGGATTGCCTTGGGAGTGGATTGCCAGGTCCTTCTCCCATTTATGCGGTGCTGGGAATTGAACCTGGGGCCTCAGAGACTGCAGCGCAGCGCTCTACCCGCTGAGCTAAATCCCAGCCCAATATTTTGAATAGGTTGATAATAATTAGTCTGTAAAATTCTTTCAGCTGTTTTTGAGGTGGAAATTAGAATAAGAGTGAATTTTGAACACTACTTTTTTTCTTTTTCTTCAGTACTTGGAGGTTGAACCCAGGGCCTTGTGCATGCTTTGCAAGCGCTCTACCACTAGGTGCACCCCCACCCCACTTTTTATTTTTTATTTTGAGACAGGGTCTCACTAAGTTACACAAATTGTCTCTGGCCTCGAACTCTGGAGTTGCTGGGATTACAGGCATGAGCCACCTTGCCAGCTTGAGCGCTACTATTAAATGCGATTCATTTCAATCATATGTGCTGCATGCCTTCTATGTTCCTATTGCTCTGGTACATACAAATATGAGTAATATAAAAACTTTTTTGTGGATGTGACAAAAGTCTTTGTTTTATAGACAAATTGAGGAGAAGTTAAAATTAATCTAGTTTCCTGACTAGTGACAGAGGCAGAAGCAATTTTCTAATTTTATATTCACTATTCCATAAGCAAAGTGTTATTATGAAAATTAATAAATGTCCATATTATAAGCACTTTCCTTCCTAAACCCAGCCAAAACCTCTTAATTCCACTTTCTCAATTTCATTTGCCCTCATTACACCTATATGTGTCTTTTCAGATATTTTCATGTGTTTACAAAAATGTCATGAATATTTCCTTCTTAAGATTTATAAGATAGAATAAAGTACACTTTTGTAAACTTTTAAGAATATTTATCACTCTTCTCTCTGTGAATTTAGAAATGGTATTATATGTTGTTAGTTTATCTAGTAGTTACCTTTAACAAAATAAACTTAAACCTCTATTTCTTTACTAAATTTTATTAATCTTCCATGAATGATGAAGAGATTCTTACTTTTGTGTTGTCCTGATTGATAATATTTGCATTCTGATGTTCACCTCTAATTGTTTTGCCCCAGTTTCCCATGCTTGTATTCTTATTTTGCTTACTATATAGGTTGAATAGATTTTGTCATTATATAGCTTTTCAAGATGGACCTATAAACAGTCCTTCATGAATCTTTGTATGCTAGTGAATAATTTTTCTTCCATGAGTATATGACAAAGCGGAAGGGTGTAGTTCATTGACAGAGTGCCTGCCATGTACTCTCGAACTCCTAGGTTCAATCTCAAGCACACAAGAACAAAATCAAAAACAAAACGGCATAACTGAGTGACAGGTAGGAGTTAGGTGAACAATTCTTACTTAGGTCGTGAATTTTTTGCACTCATATATCATGATAATTGTTTTGTCAATTGCCATGCATTGTACTATGAAGGTCTCACATTTCAAAAAGCGGAAATCATACAGCCTTCACTTGCCAGTCATATAATACAATAAAAATTAATAGTAAAAGGGGAGCTGAGAAAATATCTATCCATGTGGATATTTTAAAATATCCTTTTCTAGGGTTGGGGGTATAGCTCAAGTGGTAGAGTGCTTGCCTTGTGTATGTAAAGCCCTGGGTTTAATCCCCAGCATCACAAACAATGTACAAAATAACAACTTCTAAATAACTTGAGAATGAAATTTAGTAACTTAAAAAAATGAATAATAATTAGGATGCTCTACAAAAACCTGTTAAGTGTAGCCAATATAACATTCAGAAAATATAGTTTTAAATGAATCTCCATAAAAACAGAGCTCAAAAGTGACACCTGTAATCCAAGCACTTGGGAGGCTGAGGCAGGAGGATCTAGAGCTCAAGGCCAGCCTGGGCTACATTAGGAAGACCCTGTTTCCACAAAAAGGAAAGGAAAAAAAAAAACTCTATACATTCATTTCAAGAATAACAAGGAAATAAGCCCAAAGGAAGTAGAAGGAAGGAATAATCAATAAAAGCAGAAATTAATGAAGGTAGCTGGGCACTATGGCCCACGCCTATAATCCCAGCAATTTGGGAGGTGGAGGCAAGAGGATCATGAGTTTGAGACCAGAGGCAGCCTGAACAACAACTTAGACCCTATCTCAAAATTAAAAATTAAAAAGAGGCCTGAGGAGTATGGCTTAGATGAACAAGGCCCTGGGCTTAACCCCTCAGTACTGAATTTTTTTTCCCCCCAGTACTGAGAGGTTGAACCCAAGGCCTTGCTTGTTCTTTGCAAGCACTGTACCACTGATCTGCACCCCCTGCCCCCTTTTTATTTGTTATCTTTAGGCAAGATCTCACTAAGTTGCACAGGCTGCCTCTGGCGTAGGACTTGCCAACTCCTGCCTCTGTTGCTAGGATTACAGGTACATACCACCGCACCAGGCAAACTTTTTTGAAATTGGGTGTTCCTCTGTAGCCCAGGCTGGTCTTGAACTCACAATCCTCCTGCTTTATCCTCCTCTGAGTGCTGAGATTGCAGAGGTATGCTACCATGCCTGGCTCTGAAAATAAAATTAATGAAACTTTTTTTTTCCCCGATACTTGGGGGTTGAACCCAGGGCCTTGCACATACTTAGTAAGTACTCTACCATTGGTCTGCACATCTACCCAGGGCCTTGCACATACTTATTAGCAAGTACTCTACCATTGGTCTGCACCTCCCAGTCCATTTTTTATTAAAATTCTTTTTTATCTTGAAACAGAGTTTCACTAAGTTACACAGGCTACCTCTGGCCTGGAATTTGTGATCTTTCTGCCTCCCTAGTTGCTGAGATTATAGGCATGAACTACCATGCCTGGCCATGAAAGGGAAAATTTAAGCTGGCCAACTGAATTTATGAAACCAAAAGCTGACTTTTTGGCCTCCTTCTGCCCTCCCTGCATTGCTGGCTAGGGATTGAACCCAGGGCCTTGCACATGCTAGGCAAAAACAAAAACTAATTTGTCTTTTTTTTTTTTTTTTTTTTTTGAGACAGTGTCTCTGCACCTCAACCTACAGAGATCTGAGTGCTGGGATTAGAGGGGTGTGCCACCACACCTGGCTAAAATCTAGCTTTTTAAAAAGATGAATGAAGCCAGGTATGCTGGTATATACTTATAATCCTAGCACTCAGGAGGTAGAGACAGAAAGATCACTGGAAGTTTGAGGCCAGCCTGGGCTATATAGCAAGTTCTAGGCCATTGAGGGCTACATAGTGAAACCATGATTTTTTATTTATTTATTTATTTTTTTTTTTTGTGGTACTGGGGGTTGAACCCAGGGCCTTGCACTTGCATGCTCCACAAGTGCTGGACCACTGAGCTGCATCCCCAGCCCATTTTTTTACTTTTTGAGACAGGGTCTCGCTAAGTTACACAGACTGCCTCTGGTCTTGAACTTGGAATCCTCCTGCCTCTGCCTCCTGAGCCGCTGGGATTACAGGCGTGCACCACCGCACCCGGCTTGAAACCATGTTTTTAAAAAAACAAAATAATAAAAAAGCAAATAGAGTAAATAAAAGTAATTTAATTTTAAAAAGACAAACAGTATAGGAATGTGACAGACAACACATATTGAATTTAGGTGATTAGGTTGGGCACCATGGCACGCACCTGATTATAGAGATTATTCAGTGACTTGGAAGGTTGAGGCAGGAGGATAATGAGTTTGAGGCCAATGGCTGCCTGCACAATTTAGCAAGACACTGTCTCAAAATTAAAAAGACTGGAGGTATAGCTCAGTGGTAGAACACTTGCCCTGGATTCAACACCACTGCCTCAGTATTGCCACAAAAAAAAAGGTAATAGTAGAAATTTGGATAGATCACTAACTATAGAGGAAATTATAAAATTAATTCAATAAAGATATCAAGCCTAGATTCTAACTTAAGATCTCACTTTTGTGAGGTCAGCATAACCTTGATAGTAACTCTTGGCAAGAGAAACATAATGCAGAAAGTTACGGGCTAATTTTTTTTTTTTTTCCTGGTACTGGGGGTTGAACCCAGGGCCTCACGCTTGCATGTTCTGCAAGTGCTGGGCCACTGAGCTGCAACCCCAGCCCATTTTTTTACTTTTTGAGACAGGGTCTCACTAAGTTACGTAGACTGCCTCTGCTCTCGAACTTGAGATCCTCCTGTCTCCGCCTCCCAAACCTCTGGGATTACATGCGTGCGCCAGCTAATTTTTTTTTAGTTAATATCTCACTGTGTAGCCCCACCTGGCCTGCAACTCACTATGTAGCCCAGGCTGGCTTTGAAGTTGCAGTAGTCCTGCTGTCTCTACTTCCTGAGTGCTGGGGATTACAGACATGCAGCACTACACCCAGCGTAGTTTTTAATATGAATTTAGATATAAAGATAATAAATGAATCCGGTAGCATATGAAAAAAATTATTCATGGCCAAGAGAAAGATTTATCTCAAGAATACAAGGTGGTTCAACATAAGAACCTGTTAATGTAATTACTGCATTAGTAAGTGGGAAGAACACCACATGGTCAATCCAACAGACTCAGAAAATAAATGTGTGTGTGTGTGTTGCCAGAGCTCAAACCTAGGAAAAAAACAATGTTTTTAATGTAAGAGAAATTGTAAAATACAGGAAAAGAAAAAATATTTGCAGGTTAACTACAGGCAACCTAGTGTTACTGTTACAATATAAATATTCCCTCCAGATTTTCCCACCTAACTTTTTTAAAAAATTAGGTTAACAAAGGACTTTCTTATCATAGAATTCTGAGAATTGAACATGTGGTGAAATGCTTGGCATGCTTAATTCTTCTTTTCTTTACTCTTTTTTTCTTTCTCTGTTAAGACAGGGTCTCACTAGACATCCTAGGCTGTCTTCAAACTTGAGGTCCTCCTTCCTCAACCTCCCCAGTGTTGATACTACAGGTGTTGCACCAGTGTGGCCAGCAAGTTAACTATTTCCTTGAGGCTTTTTTGCCTTTTTTTTTTTTTCCCTTAAAAGCAAAATGTTACAAAAATTAAATTCTATATGGATACATAAGAATAATTCCATAGTTCATGGAATGTTTTGTTTTAAAATTATTTTGAGTCAGTTTTTTTGGTGTAGGCATTGCCTTTTGTGTTCTTTTGTGAGTTGCTTGCTCATGATATTGCTCCTTTTTTTTTTGTATTGAGGTGTTTTTATTGTTTGTTTGTTTGTTTTGTTTTTGGCAGTACATGGGGTTTGAACCCAAGGCTTCACACGTATTTTGCAAGTGCTCTACAGTGGCCTGCACCCCCAGCCATTTCTTAATTTTTCATTTTGAGTCAGTGTCTCACTAAGTTGAGTAGACTGCCTCTGGCCTCGATCCTGCGATCGTCCTGCCTTTGCCTTCTGCACCACTGGAATTACAGGCATGTATCATAGCACCTTGTGAAATTAATGTTATACACCACAGTACTTGGTGAGGTGTTTACTTTTTTCTTGTTGACTTTCTAAGAGGACTTTAGTAAGGATAATCACCCTTTGTCAGATGTTACAAATGGTTATTATGCAGTGAAAGCCATGTCTTTACCTCTTTACTTTGATTATTTCGTTTAGAGTCATACTTCGTAATTCCCTCATTAATCACAATTACATAAATATTCATTTTTATTTTCATAAGGTATTTTTATGCTATCATTTTTTTATAATTCCTAAATTATCTGAAGTTGATGGCTGTGGATTATATGAGGAAGGGATCCAACTGCTTTTCCCTGAATCACTGTCCACATGTCCAAATGGTTCTTTCTTTATTTATCTGAAAGCATTGTTGTCTTATTTTGGGGGAGGGGTGCAGTACAGTACTAAGAGAATTGAACCCAGAGCCTTGTACATGGTAAGCAAGTGCTCAACCACTGAGCTGCTTTCCCCTCCCACCCCTTTTTAAATTTTTTCTATTTTAAGAAAGGGTCTTACTAAATTCCACAAGCTGCCTCTTGCCTTGAACTTAATATCTTCCCGCCCTCAGCCTCCTGAGTCACTGGGATTATAGGTGTGCTACACAGCACCCTATGTGAAAGCACATTCTTTTTTTTTTTTTTTTTTTTTTTTTTTTTTTTTTTTTTGAGGCAGGGTCTCGCTAAGTTACGCAGACTGCCTCTGGTCTTGAACTTGTGATCCTCCTGCCTCCGTCTCCCGAGCCACTGGAATTACAGGTGTGCACCATCGCGCCTGGCGCTGAAAGCACATTCTTATAAAGCCTTTCATCGGGCTTTGGACTTGTGCTTTCAGGAGCCAGAACACCACTTTTAAAATTACTGTAGCTGTGTAGTTTGGGAGAATGGCAGGTCAATGATAAAAAGGAAAACCTTCCACTTACATGGATTGATGTAGTATCTGTAATAATGGGCTTAAACATAAATATGTGCCTGGCACAGAATCAGGGTGTGTTTTATTCCGCTGTACATAGGGTCACTATGAGTCCGACTTGACAGCACCTAACAATAGTGATTATCAATTGATTTTAGGTTTGTCTAATTTTCTTATTGTTTGTTTTGTTATTTTGTTTTGGTTTGTTTTGTTTTTGCACTACTGGGGATCCAACCCACATGCAGTCTACCATTGACATACATCCCAGCCCTAATTTTTTCTGTTTTAAAAACTTCCTTAGCTGCCAGGTGTAGTGCCGTACACCTGTAATCCCAGCAGCTTGGGAGGCGGAGGCAGGAAGATAGCAAGTTCGAGACCAGAGGCAGTCTGTGTAATTTGGCGAGACTCTGTCTCAGAAAAGTAAAAAATGGGCTGCGAGTGCAGCTCAGTGGTCCAGCACTTGAAGGCCTTGGATTCAACCCCCAGTACCACAAAGAAAAAAAAAATTCCTTAGCTGAGTGTGGTGGCATATGCTTGTAATTCTAGTGTCTAGGGAAGCTGAGGCAGGAAGATCACAAGTTTGAGGCCAGAGGGAACCTGTACAACTTAATAAAACCCTGTTTTAAAATTAAAAATTCAAAAATGGGATGGGGAGTGCAGCCAAGCTGTAGAGCACTTGTAAAGGATTCATGAGGCCCTGAATTCAGCCCCCTAAGCACCACAATAAGATAAATAAAAATTAAAATTAAAAACTATGTCAGTTAATAGAAGTATTTGGGTTTCTCCAATGGATGTATTTGAATATTATACATATTTAGCATTGATTAAAAAGTGAAGATTTGTACCTCTCTCTACACTTAAAATTGTACATTTTAATACATGATGAAAGCATAGATTCATGAAATTGAGTTAAATACCAGAGAAATAGTTTTAGGGCTTAGTTTAAGGTTTATACACATAAACTTTTTATTGCTTTTATCTAGCTTGTGTACTGAAATTCTATTACTTATTAAACTTGCAAATTTTGATAATGACGGAACCCATAATAATATTGACTGAATTCTCACTTCCTATACAGTGATTGTGGCTGGGATTTAGCTCAGTTGGTAGAGCACTGCTCTGTAGTCTTTGAGGTCCTGAGAAGGGACCTCAGAGGGTCCCCTCAAAGGGGAGAAGGATCTAGCAGTCCACTCCCTAGGCAATTCTGAAACAATCAGCCATTGAAAACCCTGTAAGGGTCATTGTGAGTTGGACACGGTTCAGTAGCACCTAACAACAACAACAACATACAGTAATTATTAATGTTTATAATTATTGCCTTCAGGTAAAGATTATAAAGGATTTTTTTGAGGAGGCTGTTTTGGGACATTGAACCCAGACCATCTGAGCCTTCAGAGGAAAATTTAATAGTCTCTTTCTCAGTTTGTGTTATATTTAATCTTTTTATTCTTTGGAAAATTTTTAATTGAAATTTTTTTTTCAGTAGGTGACATCATATCTTGATCACTCTAGATAATAATGACATCCTGTATTGTAGGATTACTGGGTTTTTTTCCTCCTGTTGCTAGGTTTGTCAAAACAATAAACCAGTAAATAAAAACACAGATATCATTTGTGAAATTGAACCAAAATTAAGAAATTCTACTTGTTTCAAAAAATAGACTTCAAAGAACAAAAATATAGACATTTCTAAAGGTGATCCAGACAGGATCATGGCCAAAATCATTGACTTTTTGTAGACCTCGTACAAAGCCCTTTTTTTTTGTACTATGTCACATTTCATTTCACTAAAAGATTTGATGGTATTGTGGAGGGTTGTATTAGAAGAAAAGACACACTGTAGAAGAGGAAGGCAATGCTAAAAATGCCAGTAAGGAAGTTGAGAAAGTTTATATGCTGAGTACCTCCTATTTTTCTGTGAGGTTGGAGGTCAGTTGAAGGCTGGGGTGTAATTATTTGAGTGAGGAAAGGGGACTGAGAACAAATAAATGATTCATCAGGCAGCACTAAAATGACACCATATATTATGGTTTGACCAATACCATCTTTAAAAATATAATTCTCTTTTTGACTATATTATAGATTATTGAATATCCTGTTCGGTACAGGATAAAAAACTGCTTTTTCAACAAATAGAACCTACATTTAGCAAGGTAATGATGAGGGTGCTTATTATGAATATCACTAGAAATCTTTAGGAATCTTGAAGGTTTTTCACTTTCATCTTTTATGGCTTGATTTACTATACAACACTCTTCCTCTGTTTATCTCACCTAATCTTTCTGCAGCCATACCACCGTGGCTTCTGATCCCAGTCAGATCTGGGAAGCTAAGCAAGAGTCGGGCCTGGTTAGTACTTGGATGGGAGACCACCTGGGAACACCAGGTGTTGTAGAGTTGGGAGAAGGATCTGGCAACCCACTCCTAAAAATCAATCAGCCATTGAAAACCCTATGAATAGCAGAGAAGCATGACAATAGTGTTTCATCTGTCATACATAGGGTCGATAAGAGTCTTAACAACAACAACAACAATAATCCTGTACATGTCCGATAACTGTGTCTTTTAAAAAATACTACTTTATCATCCTTACCCCCACCCCAATACTGGCAGTTGAACCCAGTGCTCTCACATGCTTGGCAAGTTCTCCAATACTACACTGCATCCCCTAGTACCTTTTTTATTTTTTATTTGGAGATTACAGATGTGTACCACAGGACCCGACTAAAATCACTACTTCATTAAATTGCTTTCTCTTACCTTAAATGTCCTTCATAGTCCATTTTGCCATTTCTCTCATTATCTTAGTACTGCCTTAATCTTTTTTGTTGTTGTTTTATTTAAGTGCTGAGGATGGAACCCAGGACCTGCACATGCTAAGCACACACTCTACCACTGAGCTATACCCCAACACTCCAATGTTTTTAATTTAGTTTCTTTTGTCTTGTTTTGAGATGAGGTTTGCCTGTGTGCCCCTAGCTGGCCTGGACCTTGTTATGCAGAATAGGCTGGTGTCAAACTTGCAGCTATTCTCCTCCCTCTCTCCCTCCCAAGTGCTGGGATTACATGCATGTACCACCATGCCCAGCCCCGGTATATTTATCTATTATTTATTTGAGTTGTGTTCTTTTTTACTTCAATGCAAATATTTCTAGTGTTTGATATATTAAAACAATGAGCTAATAAACAAAACTATGTACTTCATTTGTGAATTAGAACCAAAACTACAAAATTTCTGATTGTTTAAAAATTTTTACATTTGTTGATAAAAGAATGAGACAGAGCTGGGTGTGGTGGCACACATCTTTAACTCAGCAACTCAAGAGATGGAGGCAGGAGGATTGCAAATTCAAGGCCAGAGGTGGCCTGTGTAATTTACTGAGACCCTGTGTCAAAATACAAAGTGAAAAATGGGCTGCAGGTATGGCTCAGTGGTTGAGCACTTGCAAGAAAATCGTGCGTGAGGCCCTGAGTTCAACTCCCCAGTACTGCAAGAAAAAAAATGAAGCACGCATCTGTAAAGATGATAAAGATAAAAGAATAAATACTAATGTTTCTTTTTCACTTATTTAACTTTTTAAAAAAATCCAGGGTGGCATATTTATTTGTTAGTTTTCTTTACTTTTGTGAGGTGGATGCTTAGGAGATAGATTCAGTGTCAGGGTTTTATCTCAGCCCCAGATCTCTGAAGAGAAATGGTATTGACAGGCTAGTATACCAGCTTATATATTCTTCTGCTTAATGGTAAAGGTGAAGGGCCATTTATCCTGAGTTGCTTAAATTTTATTCTCTTTTACTTTCTTATTGCCATGGATAGGGTCTCATTGTGACCTCTTGCTGGACTTGTACTTGTCCTCAAACTGGTAGTAGTTGAATCCTGAACTTTTTGAAATAACCATTGTATTTTAGAGTATTAAAGTCAAAGATAATTGTAATCCTTTGTTAGATTTTTCAGGGCATGTGATGTTGGGGATGTATAAAACCTATTTAGCCAGGAGTTCATCACATCTGTGTTGTCCTTTTCCTAAAACTCAGTGGGCTATTGTAGCATATCTAAGGTTTCATGTTAGCCAGGCATGGAGGTGCATGCTTTATGATCCCAGTGATTCTAGAGGTGGAGGCAGAAGGATTGCAAGATCAAGGCCAGATGCAGCCTGTGTAACTTAGCAACCCTTTCTTAAGATAAGTGAAAAGGGGGCTGGGGTTACAGCTCAGTGGTAGTGTGCTTGCAAAGTATATGCAGGGTAACGGGTTCAGCTCCCCAGTATCAAAACAACAACAAAAATCATGTCACAGCCACCTGTAATCTCTCACTCTGCAGAAGGATTGCAAGTTCAAGGTCAGCCTAAGCTGCATAGTGAGAATGAGGACCTGTCTCAAAAAAATAAAATAAAACATAAAGTCAGGCTGGGATGTAACTCAATGGTAGAGCACTTGCTTAGCATGTGCAAGGCGATGGGTTCCATCCCCAACACCACATAAACACGCAGGAAAAAAAATTGTTAACTATCTAAAACTTGGTATGCAGCATTTTATGGCATAAGCCTTTTTATGTCTCTGGCTTTGAACTAAACTTTATTCACATCCTCCCCCAGGACTGTGTAGTTTCATTTCATCTAAAATGGTATAACCTGTTGTGGTGAGTATTAAAGGTGACCCTAAGTATGCTTCTTGGGGCTGGGATTTAGCTCAGTTGGTAGAGTGCTGCACTGCAGTCTCTGAGGTCCCAGAGTTCGATTCCCAGCACTGCAAAAATGGGAGAAGGACCTGGCAATCCACTCCCAAGGCAATCCCGAAGCACTCAGCCATTGAAAACCCTATAAGGGTCACTATGAGTCGGATACCGACTCAATGGCACCTAACAACAACAACAAGAAGTATGCTTCTTAGCATTTGGGCTGGGATTTAGCTCAGTGGGTAGAGCGCTGCGCTGCAGTCTCTGAGGCCCCGAGTTCAATTCCCAGCACCGCAAAAATGGGAGAAGGGCCTGGCAATCCACTCCCAAGGCAATCCCGAAGCACTCAGCCATTGAAAACCCTATGAGGGTTGCTATGAGTCGGATACTGACTCAATGGCACCTAACAACAACAATAACAACAAGTATGCTCCTGGTCGTGTGAACTTTGATCTTGCCTGTTCTTCCCCTGTTGCCTGCAGACATCCCATGGTCATTGGGTCACTGCACTGCAGCCTTTAGGACAGTGCACATTATCTCCATAGTTGTCCTAATTCCTGAATATGCAAGATAGTCTTTTCAGTGTATCTCTTTCAGTGGGTCTACTAAGAAAACATCTGTTTGTCAGCCTTTGAGTTAACCTTGCTTCTCCTCATCTAAACAATGAAATTTAAAATATTTGTAGGCTCCAAAACAAAATTTTTTTTTCAACCTTAGGATGCCAGAGGACACAGTGTAAACAATCCTGTTGTCCTTTTGGCTTCAAAAGACCCAAGTTTGACGCCTGCTCCACCACTTGCTAGCTGAAATGCCAGTTAAGCTCAGTATTTCTTTACCTGTGAAAAGCAGCTTCCACTAAGTTATATCTCTTCTAATGCATGCTGTGATTTATCTGCTCCATTTTGTGTGTGTGTGTGTGTGTGTGTGTGTGTGTGTGTGTGTGTGTGTGTGTGTGCACCTGTGTGATACTGACAGGTTGAACCCAGGGCATCACACATACTTTGGAAGCACTCCAGAACTGAACTGCAACCCCAACCCTTTTTAAATTTTTATCTTGAGACAGAGTCTCACTGAGTTACACAGGGTGTCTCTCTGGGATTACAGGTGTGGGCCACCTCTCCCAGAGTTACATTTTAAATTTGTAACAGACACTGAGAACCTTGAAATATTCTGCTGTCTAATCTTATTGTTAGGTGCCTTCAGTTTGAGTCTGACTCATTATGCAACATTGTGCCATATACATAATATTTTGTTTGTTTGTTTGTTTGTTTGTTTGAACTGATTGTTGCAGTCACTGTGTTTCTTCTCATTTTGAGTCATGCCGCATCAGCAAATGGAGGCCCCCGGGGCTGTACTCCACTCCTGTCATTAAGGGCAACTCTACTGCTATTCATAGGGTTTTCAATGGCTATTTGTTTCAGGAGTGGACTGTTGAGTCCTTCTCCTTAGTCTGTCTTAGTCTGGAAGCTCAGCTAAAACCTGTCCACTATGGGTGGCCCTGCTGGTATCTGAAGTACTGCTGGCATAGCTTTTCGCATCACAGCAACACACAAGCCCCCACAGCATGAGAAGCTGACAGATACATGGGGAATCTGTCTAGCTAAGATTTATTTATTCATGGATAAAAACCCATCATCTCATATTGTATGATTTTTAACTATTTTCACTCATTACACCTTGTAGGGCTACTGGATTTGCTCTACTGAGAATATTTTATACTTCCACCTCTCTCTTCATTACCCTCCCTGCTTTTTTGACAGTACTGAAGATTGAACCCAGGGCTTCATACACATTAGACAAGCACTCTACCAATAACCTACATCTCCAGCACTTTTTGTTTTATTTTGTGACAGGGTCTTGCTAAATTGCCCAGGCTAACCATGAACTCACATCCTCCTACCTCAATTCTCTGAGTAGCTGAGATTACCAATGTGTGCCACTATGCCCAGCCAAGAGTTTCTCTTTAATCCTAGTGATTGATTTTTTTTCTTCATTCCTTGTGGTTTAACAGATTAATTTAAATCATGTGTGTGAAGTTTCTTTGATGGATTATTATAAACTTGTACGTTGATGTTCACTTGTTTATGATTCATTTCACTTGTTTCAGAGGAGACAAGTATTCCATCTTTAATAAAACCGATCAAAATCACCTATCTTCCCAGCACTTGGGAGGCTGAGGTAGGAGGATCACTGTCTGTTTGATGGTAGCCTAGGCTACACAGTAAGACCCTCTTGTCATTTCTGATTTTCATCTGTCTAGTCTTCTGTTCCTCCATGTCACCTTGTTGGTTTTTATAAAGATGAAGTAACATGTCTGCATTGGCTTAAGAAACAGGGAGTTGAAAGATTATTGAAAGAAAAAAATAAGAGAGTCAACTGACTGTTCACTTTCCACATTATTTTCCCCACTTTTTCTTTCCTTGAAAATATCTGACTGAGCTCTGTAGTCCAAGATAAATCCTTGAAGCAGGGTAAGGCTGCAGCATAACTTCTGTTATTAACACACAAAGCTAAAGACTAAAGAAGCTTGTTTCAATAAGAATTGTTTGCATTATTGGCATAGTTATTAATCCATCTTTCTTGAGATCTCCTAATGTGGTTAAGGCAAAAGTGATTCAGAAAGAATGATAGTTGTATTAAAAATCTCCATGAGGCCTCTCAGGTTCATGTAAGGCCAAATTTATTAATACACTTTGGGGAAAGGAAGAGTTCAAAGTGGGATAAGGCTGGTTGATCACTCTTCCAGCTCCTGCTGTAGATTAATCTCTTTTATTTCTTGAGCACAGATACTCAATATGGATTCTTGGAAGAGTTTCATCTCAGTGTAAATCAGGGTAGAATCATGTAACCAAACGTACTCTTTCCTATGGAGGTTGTCGTCAGGTGCCAGCGAGTAGCAACCCTATGTACAACAGAATGAAACACTCCCTGACACTGTGCCAGACACATGATCTTTTTTATGTTTAAGCCCATTGTTGTGGCCACTGTGTCAATATATCTACTCGAGGGTCTCCCTTTTTTTGTTATTGACCCATCACTGTCTCAAATATGATGTCCTTCTCCAGAGACTGCTCCCTCCTGACAGTATGTCTAAAACATGTAAGACGCAGTCTAGCCATCTTTGTTTCTAAGGGACACTTCTGTTGCACTTCTTCTAGGACTGATCTGTTGGTCTTTTTGGCACTGCATGGTATATTCAATATCTGTCTCCAGCACCGTAATTCAAAAGCATCAGTTCTTCTCCTGTCTCCCTTGTCTGTCAGTTTGTCGTGCTGTGAGACTTGGTGTTGCTGTGATTCTGAACACTATGCCACCAGTATTATAGATACCAACAGGGCCACCCATAGTGAACAGGCTTCAGCTGAGCTTCCAGACTAACACAGTCTAGGGAGAACATCATGGCCACCCACTCTTGAAATAATTATCCATTGAAAACCCTATGAATAGCAGAGAAACTCTATGGAGGAGTTACCAGAATTCTTGACACATTGAAGGTTAATGTTAAATTATGCCATTATGGTAAAAAGTGTAGCTCAGGAGGTAACTTGTACTTTGTTACCTCATGTGAACTTAGAATTCATAGAGGAGAAATTTGACAATTATTGCTCCCTTAGTGAGTTACACAGGAGAAGGACATGGCATCCCACTCCTGAAGCAATCTCGCAACAATCAGACATTGAAAACCTTATGAGGGTTGCTGTGAGTCAGACTCGATTCAGTGGCACCTAACAGCAACAATGAGTTTCAAGTATGAAACACTTCATTATCCTAAAGTTTATACACAAACAAAAGGTTTTAGATGGAAGTTTAAGGAGCTCTCTTTATAAATATGAGCTCTAGATATATCAGACAGGAAACTGGGCTGGTCAGAAAGTCTGGAGGTGGTGGTGGTGTAGTATATGTTTAGTAGTTATGAAATGACGCTAACACCTCTGGGTTGTTGCCATGAGAGATTGAGCAGTGCTGTACAAAAGGGGAATGGACTACACTGTAGTGTGTTTCTCCTCAGAGTTACTCCTTAAAGGTATTTTTCCTCCCCAATGCTAGGGACTTAGAACCCTCCTCACTGTGTCTCTACTTCCCTTTTGTTTGTAGACCAACAGAGGCAGCTCAGACAAGGCAGAATTTTGACATATCTTATACAAGTCATCATTCCCACAAAATGATGCTTGTCAAGGAAGGAAGAAGAATCATAGAGTTATTGAAATACTGTACACTTTGCCAGAGCTAGAGTTCATCATTCACTAGATCTTAGTTGCTTAGGTATTGAGATGTGGAGCAGTGGAGGTGGTGGTGCTTAAAGTTTATGTTGATGTCCTTTTCCCAACCCTATTGAATTAGGATAGTAACCACTTTGAGCACCTCTTATACTTGGAGAAGTCAAATATGACTTGGACTCATTTTTTGTTATGGATATATAATGTGTATACATTTTTAACACCCTCTGTATTTTGAGGTGCTGCTTTATGCACATTTTGGAATTATCTACATCTTAAAAATTGTGTTTGCCATTTGTCTTTACCAAGTAAAGAAGATAAAGAAACCTTTGCAACTGTTGGTAAGAACATGACTGGTGCAGCTCTCGGCATCAATTTGATAATAGCTCCTACTAGGCATGGTGGGGCACAGCTACAATAGCAACAAAACTCTGGAGGCCGAGACAGGAGGATGATGAGTTGGAGGCCAGGCTGGGCTGCACAGTGAGAATGTCTCAAACAACAACAACAACAACAAAAAAAAACAGAACTCAGAGTGAGCTGCTAATAGCTACTTAAAAATGATATATCTTTTTATTCACATGTAAAGATATTAGAAATCTTTATCCATGAGCTGGGCACAGTGGTACACACCTGTAATCCCAGCAACTCGGAAGGCGGAGGCAGGAGGATCGCAAGTTCAAGACCAGAGGCAGTCTGTGTAACTTAGCAAGACCATGTCTCAAAAAGTTTAAAAAAAAAAAAAAAAAATGAGCTGAGGGTGCAGCTCAGTGGTACAGCACTTGTAAAGCATGCAAGCACCAGGCCATGGGTTCAAACCCCAGTACTGCAAAAAAAAAAAAAAAAAAAAAATCTTTATCCATGCAGCTGTTTATTTGCATCATTGTTTAAAATTACGAAGAATTAGAAACATCCTGAGAGTCTAACTAGATAATCGCCTAAATAAAATTGATACATTTATACATTATATTGTTTTTTACATTATATTGTTTTCTAATATCTGTGAAATTGTAACAGTATTTATTGACAAAGTTATTTACACTGTCAAATCAAATTAGGTTAACTTTTGAGACAGTCTCACTGTGCAGCCCAGGCTGGCCTGGAATTTGTATTTATCTTCCCACCTCAGCCTCCCTAATGCTGGGATTCTAGGTGTGTGCCACCATGCCTGTTTATGTTTTTAGGTTTTTTATTTGTTATTATTTGGGGATATTCTAGCCAAAAAGAAATGTATTTTTAGCCGGTTACAGTGGCACATGTCTGTAATCCCAGTGACTCTGGGCAGAGGCAAGAGGATAACAAGTCTGAGGCTAGAGGTAACCTGTGTAACATAGTGAGACCCTGTCTCAAAGTAAAATGTAAAAAATAGGTTGAGGGTGCAGCTCAGTAGTAGAGCACTTGGGTTCAATCCCCAGTGAAAAAGAAAGGGGGTAGAGAGGGAGGGAGAAAGAGAAAGACAAGAAAGAAAGGAAGAAAGAGGAAGAGGAAAGAAAGGAGGGAGGGAATTTTTGTTCAAAGTTTGTGGTACAGCTGGGAGTGGTGGCACATGCCTGTAATCCCAGCGGCTCAGGAGGCAGAGGCAGGAGGATCGCAGGTTCAAGACCCGAGGCAGTCTGTGTAATTTAGCGAGACCCTTTCTCAAAAAGTAAAAAAATGGGCTGACGGTGCACAGCTCAGTGGTCCAGCATTTGCAGAGCATGCAAGCGTGAGGCCCTGGGTTCAACCTCCAGTACCAAAAAAAAAAAAAAAAAAAAAAATTGGCTAGGGATGCAACTCAGTGGTAGAGCACCTGCAAAGAATGTGCAAGACCCTGGGTTCAATCCCTAAGTCCTGGAAAAAAAAAAAAGCATAAGAAAAAATGAATGGAAAAGATAACAGAGAAAACTACAGCAGACACCTAATGTTCCAGGAAATTACTGGTAAATATCAAAGTACAATAATTACAGGGCCATCATTAGCACATCACATTCATAGACACAGTGGCTGAAGAGGGATGTTCTTAATATTATGGTGAGTCTCTGTGTGCTGCTCAAACCATACCCTATACCTTCTAGCCTATTCTACTAACTGATACCTCAGTTTATTAAGAAAATTCTTTATAAAGACCAAAACCTGCTTTTTAACTTCCATCAAGTAGTAGTTCTACTCGGGCCTCCCAAGTCAATACAAAATAAGGTGCCAATGGCTCCCTCATAATCTTCCATTAAATATTTTGTGTTATTAGAGCGCTGGGATTACAGGCATGTGCCACCGCACCTGGCTATCCCTAGCCAATTTTTAAAATTTTTTATCTTTAGATAGGGTCTCCCCAAGTGAATACAGGCTGCCTCTGGCCTCAAGCCTGTGACCCTACTGCTTTGCCTCCCAGGCTTGAGCCACTCTGCCCTGCTTGTTTTGTTTTTGGGGATCATTGGTAGAAAGAACACTTTATTGTGTATTTACATAGTTAAAATTCGTTTAACCTTGTGTGATATTAACTTAAATTATTTAAATTAACTAAAAATACTACAAAGGAAATATTAAACAACCACCTGTTCATGATGTTGGAATTTAAACCTTAAAATAATTGAGATGCATTGAAACAGGTACCCTTAGTGGTGGAGAGAAGGTTACCTATGTGCTGTCAGAGAAGAGTGAATGAGAAGCATGAAAAGCTGCCAGTTTAGCTTCTCTGCTCTTTGGAGTTCTAAGTGAACGTCTCATTCTGTGATAGTATACTAGGTTTATAGCTTGTGCTTTTCTTTTCTTTTTCTTTTTAGCTCGTTCTAATGGTTTAAAGTTCTAATATAAAAATTCTAAGGTAGGGCATGCTGTAATCCTAATACTCGGGAGGCTTAAGGCAGGAATATTTCACATTCCAGCCCAGCCTGAATTACCTAGCAAGACCTTGTCTCAAAAAACAAAACAAACTAAACTAATAAATAAATAAATAAATAAATAAAATTAGTTTTATCAAAACATTTCTCTGCAAAACTAAAATCTAGTCTCTAGCCCTTCAGTGTGTGTACCAAATAGTAAGAAAAGGGTAAATGTAAACATTAACAAAATCGGTGGTTACTCACAGATTGATATCTACTTATATAAACCATATCTTGACCTGTAGAGTGCCCATAGCTTTTGAGATAAGCAGCAAATTAGAAACTTACAAAAAAAGCTCAAGTGGAGTTATAGCTTAGTGGTGGAGCACTTTACCATGTACAAGGCCCCGAGTTTGATTCCTAGTACTACAAAAAGAAAAAGAAATAAATCACAGAACGCTGAAGAATAGTGTAATATTAATGGATGTATTGTAATAGAGGATAAATGTTCTAGAGGCTTTGGAGGAGGTGTCCATTCTTTGTGAAATATTTGTATGATTTGGAACACTCTTAAGAGAGTATCTTCAGGCTTATGAGATTGTAAATAGTGTATTTCTTCAAAATACAAATGAGATTTTTAGGAGTCATTTGAATTTGTTTTCTTTCAGAAATCGAGCGATAGCAGATTATCTTCGTTCAAATGGCTATGAAGAAGCGTATTCGGTTTTTAAAAAGGAAGCTGAATTAGATATGGTATGTTTGACATTTTACAATTCATAGTAGTGTTAATGAGTGGATTTTATTCAAATATTAGTAGTTAATAGTAAACTCTTCACAGATCTTGTCATAGGTATTATGGTTTATTTAGCATTGAACTTGATTTTCACACCTTTTTTGTATAATTAGATTTTTAGTAATATTTAGTCCTCAAGGTAGTTTCTGTTGTTTGAGCTGTCATACTTATGCCGTTTTTTTAAAAAGTTCTCATTTCCTCCCCTCTTTCCCCCCAGAATGAAGAATTAGATAAAAAGTATGCTGGTCTTTTGGAAAAAAAATGGACATCTGTTATTAGATTACAAAAAAAGGTAACTAAGTTGTTTTTCTTTATAGTTAGTTGTATTCAGTGTATTCTTACATAAACGTTCTGAAAATATTAACATAAATTACTTTGCCTTAATAATCATACCGAATCTTGAAAAAGCAAATAAAAATTTATTTCTAATGCTTTATAAAAACGTTGACTTGGATCATTGCTGTACATGCTAATTCATCAACGAATCCTGACGAGGTTGAGTCTATGTAGTCCTGACTTTGAGAAATTGATGCTGAAGAAATTTGTTTGTGCTCTTAGGGCACATGGAACCAGTGGGTACTGGGAAAAGAGCACTAAAGTGTGCTCTTAGACAAGTTATTTTCGTCTCTGAGCTTTACATGTTTTTACCTGTAAGGTGGAAGCAGTTCTATTCAGTTCTAAATATATTCAGTTCTAATATTCTAAATATGTTGTTGTTGTTGTTGTTGTTAGGTGCCGTCGAGTTGGTATCCGACTCATAGCTACCCTCATAGGGTTTTCAATGGCTGAGTGCTTCCGGATTGCCTTGGGAGTGGATTGCCAGGTCCTTCTCCCATTTTTGTGGTGCTGGGAATTGAACTCGGGGCCTCAGAGACTGCAGCACAGTGCTCTACCCACTGAGCTAAATCCCAGCCCATTCTAAATATATATATTCTAAATACTATTCAGTTCTAAATATATATATGCTTCATAAGCAAAGTTAATAACATTGTTCTCAGTTCAGCTTTGAAACCCTTTTAGGACAGTACCTAGCTCCTAGTAGATATTCAGCAAATACTAGCTTTTATTATAAATCTGTTGCTATTAACATACATAAAGTGTGATTTGCAGAGAAATACACTAAGAATGGCAGCCTATAGAGGGAGCAAGGTAGGTTCACTGCTCTTCCTCTAATTAGTAGTAGAAGACTCACCAATTGTAAAAATTTTTCTTTGTATTAAGTAATGTAGGCTGATCATAGTGGTACAAGTCTATAATCCCAGTATTCAGGGAGGCTGAGACAGGAGGATCTCTAGTTCATGGCCAGCTTTGGGTACATGGTGAGACCCTGTCTCCAAACAAAACAATACAAAAAAAAATAGTTCTATCAATTGCACTGAATATTTCCCAGTTTTTAGTTTCATCATGGTACTTAGATTTTGATGATATATAAGACAATTTTTATATAGTTCAGTAAAATGCTTTCAAGATTACTGAAAAATTTTTCAAGTATTCCACATATATACATACAAAATAAAGGCACTGTAAAAATAATGTCAAGTGTTACTTTTATCAGAATCTGTTTGTACTTCATGTTCTTTCTCAAGGTTATGGAATTAGAATCAAAGCTAAATGAAGCAAAAGAAGAATTTACGTCGGGTGGTCCTCTTGGTCAGAAACGAGACCCAAAAGAATGGATTCCCCGTCCACCAGAAAAATATGCATTGAGTGGTCATAGGAGTCCAGTCACTCGAGTCATTTTCCATCCTGTGTTCAGTGTTATGGTCTCTGCTTCAGAGGATGCTACAATTAAGGCAAGTTCTTGTTAAAAGCAGACTCCAAGTGAATTAAATAAAAGAAGTAAACGATGCTAAAAATCAGGACTCAAGCAGAATGATGGGCTGGGGTTTAGCTCATTTGGTATATTGATGCTCTGCACTCTCTGAGGCCCAGAGTTCAATTGCCAGCACCACAAAAACAGGAGAAGGGTCAGGCAACCTACTCTTGAAACAACTCTAAAACAAGCATCTATGGAAAATCCTGTGGATGGCAGAGAAACACTAATATAGTGTTGGGCATGGCAGTGTCAGGGAGTGTTTCTTTCTGTTGTACGTAGGGTCGGTATGAGTCAGACCCAACTCAGCAGCACCTAACAGCAACAACAAAGAAGAGTGACAGGAAGGAGCTCTTTAAAACTGTGTAGATGATTTGATTCTGAACCTTATAAGTCAGAATTAGAATAAAATTTCATTGTAGCTCCGGAGAGGCATGCTGCCAGTAAGTTCACTAATGAATTTGAGAAAACATAGTGTTATAATTTAGTAGGTCACGTTGTGCTCAAATAATTTTTGTTCTTGGGAAATAAAAATTGTGTTCCTTATTTATAAACACAGTTAACATATGAAAATATTGGTTTATAAAGCTACTAACTAGTTCAAGGGGAGAATCTATTCTGAAAAATAATTTTAGAACAAAAGTTATTTTTGCTGGGCATGGTAGCGTGCACCTGTAACCCCAACACTCGGGAGGCTGAGTTAAGAGAATTGAAGGAAGTTCAAGGCCAGCCTGGACTACATAGTGAGTTCCAGAACAGCCTGGGCTACATAGCAAGACTTTGTCTCAAAAAATAAAAACAAAAATTATAATGCCTTAAATCCAGATATGATAAAATGACAGTTGTGTAAACCACATATAGATAGTTCAAATATAAGTAGATTTAGGCAGTTTCTATGTTCTAAAGCTTATTTCTTACTAAGTTCCAGATTTTAAATTTAATTTGTTAAAGTTTAAGAAAATTTGAAAGCCGGTCGTGGTGGCACACGCCTGTAATCCCAGCAGCTCAGGAGGCAGAGGTGGGAGGATCACAAGTTTGAGACCAGAGGCAGTCTGCGCAACTTGGTGAGACCCTGTCTGAAAAAGTAAAAAAAAATAGGCCTGGCATGGTGGTGCACGCCTGTAATCCCAGCAGCTCGGGAGGCGGAGGCAGGAGGATTGCAAGTTCGAGACCAGAGGCAGTCTGCATAATTTAGCGAGACCCTGTCTCAAAAAGTAAAAGAAATGAGCTGAGGTGCAGCTCAGTGGTCCAGCACTAGCAGAGCATGCAGGCGCGAGGCCCTGGGTTCAGCCCCCAGTACCCCCCCAAAAAATAATAATAATAATAAAATAAAAGTAAAAAGTAAAAAAAATGGGCTGGGGGTGCAGCTCAGTGGTCCAGCACTTGCCAAGCACGCAAGCACAAGGCCCTGGGTTCAAACCCCAGTACAGGTATAGAACAATTGAAAATTCATCAGTAGAGAATTAGTATATGCATCATAGTACATTAATGCTATGAAATACTGTAGCAATTTAAGAGAATAAGGAAGATCTCTAGTACCAATTTGGAATTAGTTCTGAGATGCTGGGATTCTAACTTTATTTATTTAACTTACTCACTTAAATTTTGTCTTTTTTTGTTTTTGATTTTTGCGGTACTGGGGTTTAAACCCAGGGCCTCGCACTTGCGTGCTTGACAAGTGCTGGACCACTGAGCTGCACCCCCAGCCCCTTTTTTTTTTTTTTTTTTTTTTTTTTGAGACAGGGTCTCATTAAGTTATACAGATTGCCTCTGGTCTCAAACTTGTGATCCTCCTGCCTCTGCCTCCCAAGCCGCTGGGATTACAGGCGTGCGCCACCGCTCCAGGCTTGTATTAATTTTTTATAGCATCACATACATGCCATAAATTCCTGATAAATACAAATTTATATCTACTTGGCCACTCCCCTAATGTTGAATGTTTACATTGTTTCCAAGCTTTCAAAATGTATTTCTTTACCTAAGTTGATTAATATGCACCCTATCATAGGTAAATTTTTACTCTGTGTGGGTTGATTGGAATCAGTTGTTTGAATTTCAAGCCTGGAATTGGTGTTGGATAAAGATAGAAGTCAAACTAGCATTTAGCCACCAGCACAGGGGTTTAGTATGTTCTCTAGTAAGATCTGTTTCTAATATTCTTCATGACTCATTTCTTTTTAGAAAATTTATCTTTTAAAAATGTGGCTATTGCTCGTTGTGGTGGTGCAAGCTGATAACTTGCTGAGGAGGATGAGACAGGAAGATTGTGAGTTTGAGGCCAGCCTGGGCTACACTTTGGGGCTGGGCGTGGTGGCATATGCCTTTAATCCCAGCATTTGGGAGGCTGAGGCAGAAGTATTGATGTATTGATGCGAGTTCGAAGCCAGCCTGATCTACATAGTGAGTTCCAAGATAGCCCAGGCTACACAGTGAGACCCTGTCTCCAAAAAAAAAAAAAGGAAGAAAGAAAGAAAATTGACTATTATTTTAGTTTTTAAATTCAAAATTTCATACACTTTTATGAGTCTACTGTGCATGAATAGTTTATGTCTTATAAAATCTTTCCTTGGCCCTTTATATGTCTGAGTTCTACTTTAATAGAATTGAGTACTTACTCTTGTTCCACTAATATTCTATACATAAATGCTTGTTACAACCCCCTAAAATAGTTTTTGCACTTATATTTTGTTATTTATGTTTTATATACCTTCACACTATTGTAATTAGGTATATCCTAGATACCTAAACATGGTGTTAGAGGTCTGTTTTCATACTTACAGCATCAATTTTTTCTATTGAAGAAAGTCCAAATTATACTTGAAAATTTCTCAAAAAAAAAAAAAAAAACTGAAAAGAAATATTACAAGGTCTCTCTTTGTAGCTCAGGCTGACATGGAACTCGATTTGTAGACCCAGTCTGTCCTCAACCTTGCATCAGTCCTCCTGCCTCAGCCTCTTGAGTACTGAAATTATAGGCATGCACCGCCATGCCCTGCTGTAGATGTAATATTTCTAATACAGATTATTCTTTGTTTAGTTAACTAGTCAGTAAGTGCCAAACTGGCCTGCTGAGTGTAAATGTGAAGAGAAAAAGGAGTGATGGATTGGTGTTAACCAGTTTTCTTTTCACTCAATAGGTGTGGGATTATGAGACTGGAGATTTTGAACGAACTCTTAAGGGGCATACAGACTCTGTACAGGACATTTCCTTTGACCACAGTGGCAAACTGCTGGCTTCCTGTTCTGCAGATATGACCATTAAGCTATGGGATTTTCAGGGCTTTGAATGCATCAGAACCATGCACGGTAAGGATAGAAGATAATATTTTAACAATAATTTCCAGCATGGCAGTTGAGAGAGGAGAATAATACCTTTTTTTCCTTCTTTCTCTCTCTTTTCTTTTCTTTCTTTCTCTTTCCTCTCTTTCCTTCCCTTCCCTTTCCTTCCTTCCCTCCCTCCCTCCCTCTCTTTCTCTCTCTGTCTTTTCCTTCCTTCTCTTCTTTTCTTTTCTTTTTCTTTGTTTTCCCAGTACTTGGGGCATAAACTCAGGGCCTTGCGCATACTTTGCAACCAGTCAGCCACAGAGCTGCATCCTTCTGCCCTTTTAAAATTTTTTTCTTGAGACAGACTGTTGCTACTTTATTCAGGCTGCCTCTGGCCTTGAACTTGTGATCCTCCTGTCTCCACCTCCTGAGTCACTAGGATTACAGGTGTGCACCACCACACCCAGTTTAAGAACACCATTTTCTAACTGTGCAGATGCACTACATTTAACTCTTAATTCTCTGCATTGCTGGAGGAACATTTGATATACATAGTCCCTGGAAAAACCAAGTAGGTGAGAGTTTGTTTGGCTTGGGTTTTGGGGGGGCAGGTGGTAAGGTGAGGGAGGGTCTCACTGTGTGGTCCTGACCTCAGCTTCTCATGTTCTGTGACTACAGGTATGTGCCATTATACCCCGTGAGAGTTGTTATGAGCACTTAAGTATCTCTTAGTGGTTTACATGAAATATTTCATTTGTTTTCACAATATTGGTAAGAAAAACTATTGGGTTACTGATTTGTCTCGGAAAGAGTTAAGTTATTGAGGTTTTCTTTCATCTCTGCTCTTGGGAAGCTGAAGTCTGGATAGAGTAGGTATAATGAAAACTAGAACACAGATTCCCTTGCTCACTGTTAAGTGTTCAACATATACTCTCATTGTCAGCTTGTTTTTTCAAGTCTCCCTGTGGAGATTGTTTCTTGAGGCAGTATGGTTTTGTGAACACAGCATGAGCTTTGGAATCAGTTATCTGGGTTAGAATTTCTACTTAGTAACTTAGGGCATTACAGGGTGGGATTTAGCTCAATTGGTAGAGTACCGCTCTGCAGTCTCTGAGGTCCCGGGTTCGATTCCCAGCACTGCAAATATGGGAGAAGGACGTGTAATCCACTCCTGAGGCAATCCCAAAAAACTATCAGCTGTTGAAAAAACCCTATAAGGGTGGCTGTGAGTCAGACACGACGACTTGATGGCACCTAACAACAACTACTACTTAGGGCATTAGGGAATTTTAACTTCTTTCATCTGGAAAATAAAGGTAATAATACCTAAAGTCACAGAGTTGTCCTGAAGATAAAATGAGATCATATATTTAAATCGTTTTGGTATATAGGAAGTGTTCACTGAATCATTTTGTTGTTTCTTTAAACATAATGAAATATGAATGTTTAGTTTTCAGGTAAACTTTAAAAAATAAATAGGTTTCCTCATGGTGTTCAGTACATGATCCAACTTGTGATTACATGGGGGGTATACTGTGAAAGGTGTTTTCCTCCCTAAATTCAATACTTTAGAGAACTTTGCTCAATTAAAGGAATTGTGCAAATCCTTTTGCAAAGTCTGTTATTTTAATTTTGTTGGTGGTGGTGCCATTAAGTCAGATTCGACTCATAGCAACCCTCATAGGATTTTCAATGGCTGATTGTTTCAAGATTGTTTTGGGACTGGATTGCCACTTCCTTCTCCCATTTTTGCAGTGCTAGGGATCGAACCTGGGTCCTCAGAGAGTGTGGAGCAGAACTCTACCAATTGAGCTACACCGCAGCCCCTTCTTATTTATTATGTTTCTGTAAGTTGCTATTATTTAAAGAGTTCTTGCCAGGCATGGTGGCACATAACTACAATCCCAGTTTTTGGGTAGGTGAGGCAGGAAGATTATGAGTTTGAGTCTACGCTGGGTTACATGGTAAGACTGTGTCTCAAAAAAAATCCAGATGCTGTGGTACATGCTTATAATCCTAGCAACTCAGGAGGCAGAGGCAAGAAGATAATAAATTCAAAGCCAGAGGTAGCCTGCATATCTTATTGAAACCCTATTTCAAGATAGGGGCTGGGATTTAGCTCAGTTGGTAGAGCACTGCACTGCAGTCTCTGAGGTCCCAAGTTTAATTTCCAGTACCGCAAAAATGGGAGAAGGACCTGGCAATCCACTCCCAAGGCAATCCCGAAACAGTCAGCCATTGAAAACCCTATGAGGGTCGCTATGAGTCGGATACCGACTCGATGGCACCTAACAACAACAATTTCAAGATAAAAAATTTTAAAATGGGCTGGAGTTGCATACAGTGGTAGAGCACTTTGCAAAGCATGAGTAAGACCCTGGGTTCAACTCCCAAGTATCACAAAAAAAAAAAAAAAATTCTCTCTAATCCTCATGTATTCCTTGAAAAATACAATTATGTGTGAGGACTACCTGAGGCTTTTTCCACAAAGCATAGTAATTAGAGATGTGAACAGTGTTTATGAAATAATGCAGTTTTTAAAATTCCATGAAACTTTAGAACATAAAGATAATTTCCAACAAGTGTTTTTCTTTCTTTCTATCTATCTATCTATCTATCTATCTATTTATTTATTTATTTATTTATTTGTGGTATTTAGGGATTGAACCCAGGGCTTCACACATAGTTGGTAGGTATTCTCCCAATGGGTTCTACCCATAGCCCATTTTTTATTTTTCACTTTATATCAGGGTCTCGCTAAGTTACAAACACAGGCTGCCTCTGGCCTTGAACCTGCAGTCCTCTTGCCTTGACCTCCTGAGTCACTGGGATTACAGTTGTGTACCATTGCACTTGGGCTGGGATTTAGCTCAGTTGGTAGAGTGCTGCTCTGCAGTCTCTGAGGTCCAAAGTTCGATTCCCAGAACCACAACAATGGGAAAAGGACGTGGCAATCCACTCCCGAGGCAATCCCAAAACAGTCAGCCACTGAAAACCCTATGAGGGTCGCTATGAGTTGGACATGACTCCATGGCACCTAGCAACAACAACAACAACCATTGCACTCAGCTGAACCACTATTTTAAAGAGAACCAAATCCTCATTCTCTTTTTCTCTCTTCTTCCCCATCCTAGAGAGAGTCTTATAGCCCAGGCTGGTGTCAAACTTGAGATCTTCTGTGTCTCAGCCACTACAGTATCTACAGGTGTGTGCTACCACACCCAATTATGTTTAACTTTATAGATCTTTCCTCTCCTTTCTCTTCCCTCTTCCTCCCTCCCTTCCCCCTCCCCCCCTTTTTTAAGGTAGTGTCTTAATCCATTGCCCAGGCTGGCCTCAAACTTAGGGTCCTCCTGCCTCAGCCTCCTGACTACTGGTATTACAGGCGTGCACCACTATGCCTGGCTCTTCTTTCTTTCTTACATCTTAAAATATGAACTACAGGAAATTTTTTGTTTCTGTAGTGTTCATATATAAACATTCAGACTCACTGAAGTGTGTGAATATATTCAAATGCTGATGCTCATGTTTTAAAATAATTGTACAGATTGAAATTTAAGTTATTCCATTTTTGTTTAAATCTTACCAAATTTGTATAAAGCTCAGTGTTGTATTGAAGCTGGGTGCTGTGTACACATCTGTAATCCCAGAAATTTAGGAGGCTGAAGCAAGAGGATTACAAGTTTGAGGCCAGAGGCAGCCTATACAATTTAGTGAGACCTTTTCTCAATATAAACAATAAAAAAGGAGCCTAAGGGTGCAGCTCAGTGGTAAAGCACTTACCTGACATTTGTATGTCACTAGTTTCAACTCTCTAGTACTGGGAAAAAACAACAACAACATATTGAGAGAATGTGCTATGATTTTTAAAATACCATGGTAAAATTCTCTGGTAAATTGAAGTTTAATTGCTTTTGGTGGTCTATTACTTAATGCATTGCTGTGTTATATGTTTTAGGCCATGACCATAATGTCTCTTCAGTAGCCATCATGCCCAATGGAGATCATATAGTGTCTGCCTCAAGGGATAAAACTATAAAAATGTGGGAAGTGCAAACTGGGTAAGTAGATATAGTTGAAAAGACATCAGCTAAAGAAGTATTTTTTAAAAATATTTTGTACTCAGTAATTTTGGCTATAATCTAGAGTGATCACTTTGACAGTTGTAGTTGTTGTTAGGTGCCCTCGAGTCAGTATCCGACTCATTAGCGACCCTCAGGGTTTTCAGTGGCTGTTTCAGGATTGCCTTGGGAGTGGGTTGCCAGGTCCTTCTCCCATCAGTTGTAGTAGGTACTCTGAAACTTAAGTGTGAAGGCTGGAGATGGAGCTCTGTAGTAAAGCAGTGGCCTAGCCTAGCATACTCAAGGCTCTGGCTTTGATCCCCAGCCACACAAAACAAACAACTAGCAACAAAAAATCCAAATAGCCAATATCCTAATAAAAACAAACATGGAGGCATCATAAGAGAGATTCTAAAGCTGTTTCTATGTAATGGCTAATTTTTTCTATGGGCTTCTTTTAGGTCATCTCTGTGAATTTCAGTTAAACTGGAAATAATATTTGTGCTGGTGTTACATTAGGCTGAATTTGGTTGTGCTTATTACACTTGAGCTAAATACTTAGCTCAATTGGTAGAGTGCTGCTCTGCCGGCTCTGAGGTCCTGGTTTCGACTCCCAACACCCCAAAAATGGGAGAAGGACATGGCAATCCACTCCCAAGGCAATCCTGAAACAATCAGCCATTGAAAACCCTATGAGGACATGACTTGATGGCATCTAACAACAACAACAACTATTATACTTGATTGTTATAGATAACCTTAACTGATTAGCTTTGCCCAGATTAGTAGAGCATACTGTTTTCCCAGCATGGCTAAAAATATTTTTTACGTTTATTGTGTGTGTTTAGTTCCTCTACATGTTTTACCTCTTATATTTTGTTGATTTGGTTAGCTATTTGATGATAATCCTGTCACTTTTTTAAAACTGATATTTAGTTTTATGGCCTATGCCTGTGTTATTAACCAGGATTTTACATTTATTCTGTTAACTTGCATACGATTTCTCTAACTTGGTGCTATTAATTTTTTTTTTTTTTTCTTTTTCGGTGGTATTGGGGGTTGAACCCAGGGCCTCGCACTTTGCATGCTCTGCAAGTGCTGGACTACTGAGCTGTACCCTCAGCCCATTTTTTTTACTTTTTGAGACAGGGTCCCACTAAGTTATGCAGACTGCCCCTGGTCTCAAACTTACGATCCTCCTACCTCCGCCTCCCGAGCCGCTGGGATTACAGGCGGGCGCCACCTTGCCCGGCTCCGGTGCTGTTAATCTTGATGCATAGCTGTTTTTGAGTCATTTCTGGGAAGTGTTCTGATGAATCTCTTTTGTTAGTAATATAAATTATTTCTTATGTTCACAGCTACTGTGTGAAGACATTCACGGGACACAGAGAATGGGTACGTATGGTTCGGCCAAATCAGGATGGCACTCTCATAGCCAGCTGTTCCAATGACCAGACTGTGCGTGTATGGGTCGTAGCAACAAAGGAATGCAAGGCTGAGCTCCGAGAACATGAACATGTGGTAGAATGCATTTCCTGGGCTCCAGAAAGTTCATATTCTTCCATCTCTGAAGCAACAGGATCCGAGGTACTGTGCAATTTCATGTCATTTCATGACTTTGTTGTTGATATCTTAAGAGCCTTAGATAACGTTTTCCCCCTGGTACTTAAGGGTTGAACCCAGGGCTTTGCACATACTTTGCAAGTGCTTCACCACTGGGCTGCACACCCAACCAGCTTTTTTATTTTTTACTTTGGAGGCAGGGTCTCTCTAAGTAATGCAGGCTGCCTCTGGCCTCGAACTTGAGATCCTCCTGCCTCTGCCTCCTGAGTTGCTGGAATTACAGGCACGTACCACCATGCCTGGATAACCTTTCTGATTCTTGATTTCACTTCTGTTAATGCATTTAAGGATATGCATCCTAGAATTCTGAATCTTGGAACTTTTTGGGCTTCCTAACATGCAGTTAGTTGTATTTATATTTTTTAACTAGTGATTATTCCTGTTGTCAACTGACCCTTAATTTGATATGTGTTGGGGTGAAGATTCTCCTAAAGAGTAAAAGTGATCATTTACCGTGGTGGCCTGTGCCTGTAATTGCAGCACTTGAAAGCTGAGGCAGGAAGATCAGGAGACTGTGTCTCAAAAAAAAATGAAAAGAAAGTACAAAACATTATTTCTGTGAGTTCTGTAGGCCCAAAGGAGTTACATTTCTTTTGATAGAGGCATTTTTGTCATAGTTTTTAAAAACTACATCTTAACAAAGAAAGAGATACCCCCACAGCCCAATTATTTTTCTAAAGCTTCTATTGTGATGTCTATTTTGGCTAGCCTATTGCATTTC
>VMDO01002074.1:138671-180387 GCA_007922755.1 Pedetes capensis
AAGCAGGGTCGGGCCTGGTTAGTACCTGGATGGGAGACCGCCTGGGAACACCAGAAGCTGTAGGCTTGGGAGAAGGACCTGGCAACCCCCTCCCAAAAATCAATCTGCCATTGAAAACCCTATGAACAGCAGAGAAGCACTGACAATAGTGTTTCCCCTGTTGTACAGAGGGTCGCTATGAGTCGGATACCAACTCGACTGCACCTAACAACAACAACAACAATTGCATTTCAAATTCTTTATACTGCCCTCTGGTGGTTCTTACTTACCATATGTCATAAATTTGATACTAACTGGACTTTATATAAAAACTGAATTAATAAACCAGGCATGGTAGCACATGCTTGTAATCCCAGTGACTCAGGAGACTGAGGCAAGAGGATCTTGCATTCAAGGACAGAGGCAACCTGTGTTAACTTAGCAATAATTTGTCTTAAGATAAAAGGTAAAAAATGTGCTAGGGGTGCAGCTCAGTGGTAGAGTGCTTGCTAACTGTAAGGCCCTGGGTTCAACTCCCCAGTACTGAAAACAAAAAATCCTTCTTGATTACAGAAATGGTGCCGAGGCTTAAACCCAGGGCTTTACAAATGGTAGGCAAGTGCTCTACCACTGAGCCCTGATTACAAAAGTCTTGAACAATAAATTTGTCATTTGTTGGTGTAACCTACGTCCCTCCTACCTAGCTTTAGTGTCAAAAGACTTGTGTATTTCAATAGATAAAAACAAATTATACTTTTTGCAAAATTGGAAATATAGACCATGCTAGATACCCATTTAAAGTTCTTTCTTCTTACATGGGAAAATTAATTTCCATATGTTTTCTGTAGACTAAAAAAAGTGGCAAGCCGGGGCCATTCTTGCTATCTGGATCCAGAGACAAAACTATTAAGATGTGGGACGTCAGTACTGGCATGTGCCTTATGACCCTAGTAAGTGCTTATTATCATCACTTCATTGGCATCTTTATTGTGTTTTTTACCTTTTTTGCATTAAATGCTTTTTATTTTACTAAATAATCTCAATTCTGGAATTTAAAAAAATGTTTTTTATAAAGATGATTTTTCCTTAAAGGTTTGTGCTTCCACTGTTATATTGATACAAAAGTTTTTCCTATAGAATGTCATATACATAAAGAATCTACAGCTGGGTGGGGTAGTGCATGCCTGTAATTCCAACACTTAGAAAGTGAAGACAGAGCTGGGCATGGTGGCGCACACGGCTTGGGAGGCAGAGCCAGGAGGATCGCAAGTTCGAGACCAGAGGAAGTCTGCGTAACTTAGCGAGACCCTGTCTCAAAAAGTAAAGAAAAAAAAAAGGGCTAGGGGTGCAGCTCAGTGGTCCAGCACTTGCATAGCATGCAAGCGCGAGGCCCTGGGTTCAACCCCTAGTACCGCAAAAATAAATAAATAAATAAAATGAAATGAAATAAAATAAAATAAAAAGAAAGAAAGTGAAGGCAGGATGTTTTTGTTTTCAAGTCTAGCCTCCAGTGAGTTCCAGGACAGTCTGGGCTAAGTTGTGAAGACTGTGTTTTTGAGTTTTTTTGTTTTGTTATGTTTTTTGGTTTTGTTTTGTTTTTTTTTTAAAAAACAAACATAAACTAAAAAGTTAACCAGTGCTGGGAGGGGAGATTATAGTTCACTGTATCTTTAAAGGTAGCTTATCTCCTATGGAGGAGAAGGAATAGAATTTTTGTTTGTTTTTATTTTGTTTCTGGAGTACTTTGGGGTTGATTCCAGGGCCTTACACATACTTTTCAAGTACTCCATCCCTGGGCTGCACCCCAAACCTCTTTTTTACTTAGACCAGATATTGCTAAATTATGCCCCTGGGCTCAAATTTGAGATTTCTTGCCTCCACCTCCTAAATTGCTGGTATTATAGACATGTGCCACTGCATGCACCTCTTAGACAGTTTTTTGATGAACATGTTAGCTAACTCTCTGGGAGTGTGCTTAATTACTTCTCATAGTTAATTGTGAGAAATGTTGCTGCTGGGTAGATAAGGTAACATCTCTGAGTCACCAGTTGGTAATTTATTGTTTGTTTGTTTGTTTGTTTGAGGCAGGGTCTCACTTTGTAGGCCAGGCTGGCCTCATACTCACAATGAACTCATGTCTATCCTCCTGCCTCAGCCTCCAGAGTGCTGGGATTGCAGTTGTGCACCACCATGCCTGGCATCAGTTGGTAATTTTCATTAGGACATGTAGTCAGGAGGGACCAATCCTTGGAGAAGGACATCATGTTTGGGAGAGTGGCAGGTCAATGAAAAAAAGGAAAACCCTCAACTAGATGGGTTGACACAGGGCTTAAACATAAATATATAGATCCTGTGCCTGGCACAGAATTGGGGAGTGTTTCATTCTGCTATTTAGAGAGTCAGTATGAGTTGGGCCCGACTTGATGGCACCTAACAACAACATATGTGTTCATTTATTTTGCTTAACTGCTTGATAGTTCCTTGTAGACTTCATGACGCTATCCCAAATATTTTATATCTCCAAAGAAGAAGGGTATGTGACTCCAATAAAATTAGTTGTACTCAGTGAAGTGTGGTAGTACAGGCCTATAATCCCAGCACTTGGGAGGCAGAGGCGGTAGATCTTGAATTCAAGACCAGTCTGGCCACCTTAGCCAAATCCTGTCTCAAAACACAAAAATCAACAATCCAAAAATTAAGTTCACTCGAGACAACATTGATACAGTACACATTCAGATTTTCTTTAGTTATCTCAGTAATGTCCTTTATAACTTCTTTTTTAAACTTTTATCTGGAATCTAATCAAGGATTGCATTATCTGGTCATGTCTTGTTCCAGTTTTTTATAATCTCATTCTCTAGACTTTTTCCCTTTTTATTTTTTAATGGAATTTCATATTTTTGGTATATATGGTTTTCGTTTCTCAAAATTTTTTTGTTTGATTTGTTTGAGACTACTTCTAGTGTAGTTCATTTGTAGAGTAATTACCTAGCACTGTTAAAAAAAAAAATTAATACTTTCAGCAACTTTTTTTGTGCTAACAGTTGAACCCAGGGCCTTGTACATACTGAGTGTGTGCTCTACCATTAAGGTACACCCTCTACCACTGACATATACTTCCAGGCCCTACATTTGTAATACAGATTTGTTTGTTCTTTTTTAGTTTTTTGAGACTGAGTCTCTGTACTGTATAGCCCAGGCTGGTATGGAATTCACTATACAAATGAGGTTGGCCTCGAAATCACCTCAATCGTCCTGCCTCAGCCTCCCAAGTCCTGGGAATATAGGTGTGTGCCACTGCACTCGGCCTTGTAATACAGATTTATGCTGTCTCTATTGGTTCATTCAGCCTGCAGCTGTAGCTCTGTGGCATCCAATCCCATCAGATCTCAGAAACTAAGCAGGGTCGGGCCTGGTTAGTACCTGGATGGGAGACCGCCTGGGAACACCAGAAGCTGTAGGCTTGGGAGAAGGACCTGGCAACCCACTCCCAAAAATCAATCTGCCATTGAAAACCCTATGAACAGCAGAGAAGCACTGACAATAGTGTTTCCCCTGTTGTTGCTATGAGTCGGATACTGACTCCACGGCACCTAACAACAACAACAACATTGGTTCATTCAGTAATGGTACATGCCATTTTTTTTTTTAACACTGCCCACCCCAAGTACTGGAGGGTTGAACCAAGGGCCTCGAGCCTGTTAGGCAAATACTCTACAACTGAGCTGCCTCAGGCCTTGAACTCACAATCCTCCTCCCTCTATCTTTCAGGAGTTCTGGGGTTATAGGCATGTATCACTGTTTCTGGCTTCATTTTTTTTTTTAATTTAATAATTTCCTTCAATATTTTCATTATAAAGATTTGTATGGACTTTATCCTGTTAGAGATAATTAGCATTTTTGTGGTAAGAACATTTAAGGGCCATTCTTGTTTCACTTTCTGTGTGTGTGTGTGTGTGTGGTACTGGGGGTTGAACCCAGGGCCTCAGGGTTACAAGCTCTGCAAGTGCTGGACCACTGAGCTGTACCCTCAGCCCATTTTTTTACTTTTTTTGAGACAGGGTCTCACTAAGTTATGAAGACTGCCTCTGGCCTTGAACTTGCAATCCTCCTGCCTCCGCCTCCTGAGCTGCTGGGATTATAGGCGTGCGCCACTGCGCCTGACACGTTTCACTTTTTTAAGAATATTCTTGTATCTAGTCTCACTGTAAATAACATTATTTCATAGATGCTATTTAAGTAATTGTTGCTTCTACTAAGTCACATATCTTTTTGTCTTTAAGGTGGGTCATGATAACTGGGTACGTGGAGTTCTGTTCCATTCTGGGGGGAAGTTTATTTTGAGTTGTGCCGATGACAAGACCCTTCGTGTATGGGATTACAAGAACAAGCGATGCATGAAGACCCTCAATGCGCATGAACACTTTGTTACCTCCTTGGGTATGTATACCTTATGAGGTTTCTGAACAATTTAGTGCCAGATGTAACAAAGTCTTATATATATAACCTTGTGGAATTTTCCAGGTAAGAAATAACCATGTCCTGTCATGACCCAATAGAGAAGGCAGGATAAAACTTTGTGGAGACCTACCAATTCCTTTGTGGGAAAACGATGTGGCAATCCACTCCAGAGGCAATTCTGAAATAATCAAGCCCTTGAAAACCCTATGCGGGTTACTATGAGTCGGACACGACAGCACCTAACACCACCACCACCAATTCCTTTAAATTCCTCTTTCCATCATTAGCCTATAATAAAAATATTACTTTCTCCATTGTACAGCATTGATTTTGGAAACCAGAATTTTGAAAAGAATACTTACCGCTCCCAACGGGTAATTTTTCTTCCCTACTAGTTCATAAATTTCTCAAAAGAATTCTTACTCAACTGTCTAAGCTACATAGCAGTACCCTGTCTCCAAAAAAAAAGAGAGAGAGAGAGAAGGGAAATCTTATACAACCTTTCCCTCTGGCCAGTATTATATTGCCATGTACTAGGAATTCAGAAAATTGTATTTAAGTTTAATAAACACCCTCAGTATCATTGATTTGAATCTGGACTTTAAGATAGTGAATTCAGTAAATTGTAATATAGTAGGTATCATGGACCTAATGTTGAAGATAAAACCTTAGTAAAATGGTGCTAATGCCTACTTTACAGGAATATTTCAGGGATTAAATGTGAACATAAAGCGTAAGTACTAAGCCTGGAACACAGTTAGTGTTCAATAAATGAATATGCCAGGATGGTCCTTGTTATTAGATTTGAGCTTCATAGCTGGGCATGGTGGCACATGCCTGTAATCCCAGCAATTTAAGAGGCAAAGGCAGGAGGATTACAAATTTGAAGGCAGAGGCTGCTTGTGTAATTTACCAAGACTGCCCCAAAATAAAGTAAAAAATGCTGGAGGTGCAGCTTAGTGGTAAGGTACTTGCACACTATGCATGAGGCCCTGGTTCAACCCTCCAATACCATGCCAAAAAAAATTTAAAAAAGATTTGAGCTTCATTTGGGATGGGGCCATTGGGGCTCAGCATTTTTATTGAGGTGTTAATACAGGATTTAATCATTGAGGCTCAACTTTCCTAACCCACTTGGTAAGCTTCATACTATCTAAGGATGTGGATATCTAGGTAAAGAAGAACATAGATATTGTAGCTGACATGGTGACATACACCTGTAATCCCAATACTCTGAAGGTAGAGGTAGGAGGATCAAGAAATTGAAGCCAGTCTGGGCTACATAGTGAAACCCTGTCTCAGCAGGAAAACAAAAAATGAAAAACATGAGTATTCTCAGCACTTGGACTTGCTTGTTTTGTGACTCGATAAAAACTATACCTACCTTAATCTGATTTGAAAACAAGACTTTTCTTTTTCTTTCAGATTTCCACAAGACGGCACCCTATGTGGTTACTGGCAGTGTAGATCAAACAGTAAAGGTGTGGGAGTGCCGTTGATTGAGTCTCATTTGGCCCCTTCTCCCTTTTTTCCTCTGGATGCACTCTGATGATACCATGGTTACCCCATTGAGCTCTGTTTAAATAAATATTGTCCTTTCATGTAAATTATTCTGGATGTAGATTGAGCTTATTAAATGTTACACACAAAGTATTCATGCATGGTGAATCCAAATTGTATACTGTAAATTTACATACGTTGTCTAGAAGTACCATAGGGTTTAAAAACCTGGGCTGGCATTGGTCACACCAGGCCTTCGAGGGCAGAAATTGAATAAATTGAACAGGGCACTAAACTGAATAGTTGACAGTGTCATTTTATGTTGGATTATTACTTCCTGTTTTTCTTTCTGCTATCTGTTGGTGCCTGACTTGATGGCCTCATTTGGGGAGAAGTGGTGGTTATTAGGGCTTTTTCTGAAATGTGTATCTATGTAACATCACTTAAGTGTGCTTAATAAATCTTTAAGGATGTTAGATAATAAGACTACAATTCAAAATCTTCTGAACCATCTATGTAATGAATGGGATTACACATTGAAATTTTTGTCATGACCCATTTGCCAAATCAATAGGATATGTTTGTTTTGGCAGTTTATCAAGCAAAGGCTAGTGGTATATTTATGTAAGAAAATGATTGTAAATTTCAAATAAGAAAAATCTCAGCAGCTAATAGCAAATCATTTCTTTCATTTGGATCTTAAGGCTTTGTAAACAGGTTAAAAACACTGTCATACTCTAAGCTTCTATTTTCCACACTAGACATACTTCTAGTTGTATTCTCCATACTATTAGACTGTATAGTGAGGTGACTTCCAAGTAGAATTTAATCTTCCATCAAGTGTCATGGTACAAATCACTATTTGTTTATGTTGTTTTTTTTAGGGATGTGCAATGTGCATTACATAATGACAGAAATATTGAAAAGGTTATGTTTTCCCATTTTAAAATAGTGGGAGAAATACGGCAGTTTGTTTTTCAACGTGTATCTAATAACAGTTTGAACTATGTTTCACTTACAAGTTTGAAAAATGACAGGGTTTAATGGAGCGTGCTTAAAAAATGTACTGTTTTTTTTTCACCTTTTGTTTATATATAAATGTTTATAAGTATATGGGCCTATCTATAAGTGGATAAGTCTGTATATGTATATCGCACACATACAACCTCCACATTCTTGGGTCCTGGGTGTTAGAAGTGCTAAAACGTACAAACAGAATAAATCTTGCTGTGGAACACCACAATTGCTTTAGAACAAACCCTTTTTGGTTCTAATGCTTCTTAAAACTAGGTCTGACTCCGTGGGGAGGGGTTCCAGCTAAAGGACAGTCACTTCCTTATTCCCTGCCCCCCTCTAATGTGGCCATTCAGCATTTCATACATCCCTGATATGTTGTATATTTTGGTCCAAAGTTATAAAAGTAGGTTTAAGGGAACTTTTATCTTTGACTTTTGGAACACTATTCCATTGTCAATTATTAATAAAGAATTTCATTGCTAAGCTAACCAACAGGTTTTTTTAAAAATCATTCAAAAAGTTAATGAAATAATGACAGTTTAACAAAAGTAATTTTTTCTTGAATTGCCTTTTATTCATTTGTGTAATACATAATTTTTTAAAAATGTCCCTTTTAGTGTTTAATGGAAATCTGATTCCTAAAAAAGACAAAGGGTGAGAGTTAATACCTGTAGATAAACACAGGGAATAGACCATATGTTAACTAGAAGCAGTTTAATGTCTAGCTTGTGTTTTTGTTTGTTTGTTTGTTTGTTTTTAATAATTCCTGAGAGATGTCTCTGGAAGAGAAAGTGTTTTGGGAACTAATGGCTATTTTTGAGGACAAAATTACATCTTAATCTAATTCCTTAAATACAGTAGGTTAACTTTCAGGATGATATTGCCTCACAACCCTGCTTACATTGAAAAATCTTTTTCCCCTTCCTGTTCTGACTGGATTTTTCTCCAAAAGCTATGGAAGATATCTTTGTTCTTGTTTGCTGCTATTTCCTGTCCTATTTCAAAAAATATAAATACATAGAAATGGTGCATTTTAACACTCATTTGTACATGTATAAATGTCTTGTATTTTAATTCAGTTTTAGCATGTAGCAACATGAATTGTTTAAGGGTAAGCCACAACATCTAGAAATCACTCTCAGATGTAAACAATAAAGGAAAAATGGTACCAATATAGAGGAACAAAGCTGCTGTTTGCTGAGTTTCTTCCCCTGCAGCATTCAGTGACTGTCATTGACAAAGGAGGAGAAACAATTATTCTATAAACAAAGTTACCCTTACTTGGGAGATTGCCACAGCCTGCTGCTTAGTTGAGTTACCAGACATCCTCCATTTAAGAAGCAGCGGAACATTGAATCTCAGGGATGGTCCACAACTGGATCCAAATGTAACAAGCCCTGTTCAAATAATGAAGGGGGTGAGAGGGTTGCGATCCATCCACAATCTGGAATCAGATTTGCAAAGGTTTCCTGCACTGTTGTTTGACACTGCCCTGTCAATTCCCTTTCTTACTCTGTTCTCTGTTTTCTCTGTCTGCTGTCTTACCCTGTGCCTTGCCTGGGATAAGGACAATGATGAGGTTACTGGTTTGGATTGTAAGTAGAGGACTTTATTAATTGGTTTAAAGGTTCACTGCTGCTTTTGTCACTTTCTCAAATCAAATTGGCCGCTTATTTAAGAAATAAAAAGCTGGTAGAATTGCATCCTCAGATGATGATTGACTTTGTATGTGTGAAAACAGACATTCCAGTGCCACCCTAATATAATGTGCCCGAGAAGTCCTAGCTGCACTCTTGAGAGTGCATGCCACGGAAACTGTCGTGTAGACATCCCCTGGAGAATAGTTGCTTTTTGACATGGCATCTTGCACTTTAGGAGACTAAGACCGTCCTGTTTTGTCTGTGTGTGGTGTGACCAATGGTGTGCCCAGAGCACTACCCAAAATTCCTAGTGTTAGCAAGTCGTCCCGGGCTGTGGAGCGTGCGCTGTAGTCCTTTGAAAGCTTTGGCTCTAGATTCACCAAGCCCAGTCTCCTTACTGTCAGTGCCCTGCTCTCCTGTTGGCCTCTTTCTGTTTCTATGTGAACTTCCAGGTAATATCACTCACTAGTTTGTTTGGGTTTTGTTAATTAAAACAAAAAACTATTTAAAGGATATTTTGTTGTGGACAGTGGTGACTTGATAATCCTTAAGCAAGAGAAGTCAAAATCGAAAAGAAAAGGCACTTAAAATGGTTACTCTTTCTGTTCAGCTGTATTTAAGTCCAATGTTTTAATTAATCTAGATGCAATGGAGAGTCTCCTGGTAGAAAAGCAACATGTACAAAATTGGTGGGAAAAGTTTTTTTTTTTTTTTTTTGGTTTGGTTTTGTTTTTTTTTCCCCCCAGTGGGGGTGGGGGAGGGCAAGGTGGATTTACAAGTCACAACTGGACTGAACTGGCCTTTTTTATCTTTCCACTATATCATGTAGTAGCTGCTTTCTTGTCTTGCGTATCCTTCAGGCATCTCTAAAGCTTACTCTGAAGATGTTAGAAATAAACACAAAATCTTCGAGTTAGAAGTTGATCCTGACACTGACATGAAGGCAAGCGTTGATTTCGTATGAACATTGCAGAGGTGGTAATTGGAGAAAACAGTTCCCCAGATTGTAAGAGTTCACTGAAGATATTGACACAATTTTAAAAAATCAGTAAAGGAATGTATATAATATTGCTCTTGTGTTTTACAGTAAGATTTGTTGCTCTCAGACTGTGTAAAACAAAATTTATTCATGTTTTCTGCATATTAAAAAATCTTATTGTACCAATTGGTAAACTATTAAATGCCTATAAAACTAGATGTGATTTTTTTTAGGGGTTTGGGGGGGTTGTTGTGCATATTCAGTCTTGATGGGAAGTGAAGCTGTGTTTAGCACCCAGTCACAGAAAGAACAAGATGTCATTTGGTCACAAGGCAGCAGAGTCTTGATGGAAAGGTTTTTCTTTAGGGCAGTGCCACCACTGGCTTTGCTGTCCTCTTCCCCATTCAGAATAGGCAGCACCACAGTAAGGGCTCTTGCAGGGGGCGGCTTGCACAGAACTGCCAGCTGGGTTGGGCAGCTACAGCCCCACCCTCCCTTGTAGCTGTGCATTCTGATAGTGACTACAGCTGTGATCAGATAATGGAAGCCAAGGATGACCTGATACATCCCCCTCTTGATCCCAGTGGTAAAGGTTCTCTCATTTGTTCTGTTAATGGATGGCCACTTACCTGGCCCTTCCTTACCTTGGCTTCATGAAGATACTTAATACTGTTTTCAAGTTTGGTTGAAATCTACCACAATATGTCTTCATCCTTTCATCCTTATCCCAGATGCCCCACAGCTTTCTATGCTTTAAAGACTGAGGTTTTGTCCTGCCTCATTGGTGGGGCACTGTTCAGCTGCTGTCCTTTGTGTCTCCAGTGTGCCCAGCCTTTCATGCACAGGACAGGTGTTAAGTGATGTGGCTCTTTTCTTACAGCCCAGACTTCCTGCCTCCTATTGGGAATAGCACCTCTCACCCATCAATGGGAAACTGGGCCGAGTGTCCTGGATTACAGCTTTCCCATTTCTTTGCAGAGCTCCTCTTCTAGGATGAGATCCCAAGCATTGGACCTGACCACTTTTTGAAGGACTAGTTTTAGCTTTAGTATTATCCTGAAAACTGTTAAGCATTCAGAGCCTATGGTGTGTCACACATCAAGCGTCCCCCCAAGAATCATGGTCATGTCTGTTCCTTGGAGAGAGAGAGAAAATGGAAGGCATGGGGGAGAAATAGTGCCACATCCTAGGTGTTGGGGCTCTCCCTGCCTAGTCTGGTGGAAACTAATTTGTGTGGAATTACAATTCTCAACCACTGACATACTAGAATCTCTAGGGCAGTGATCCTTAAAGTGTCCCTGAGCCAACAGCTTATCATCCAGGAGTGCATTAGAAATGAAAGCTCTAGGGCCCCACCTCAGACCCACCAATGAAGTGGGATCCTGATGCAAGACGGGCGTTTGAGAAAATTGACTGAATGATTCAGCTCCTTAGCAGAAAAATTTGGACAAAGGTTGCTGGTCCCTGGGTCTGACAGCTAGGGTTTGAATGCAAATCTTTCCTTTCCTTACCCCATCCCCACTTCCCCCCCAATAGTGAGGGGTTGAAGTAAGGGCCTCATGCATGCTAGGCAAATGCTCTACCACTGAGCTGCACCTCTAGCCCTTTTTTATTTATTTGGGGCAGAGTCTTGGTAAAATGGTCGGGCTGCCTCTGGCCTCCAACCTGTGATCCTCCTGCCTCAACCTCCTGAGTTGCTGGGATTATAAGCATGCACCACAATACCCAGCTTCTTTCCTTTCTTTCACCCACGCTTTTGACACAGGGACTGTTCATTTGTGCATATTCACATGGTTGTCATTACCATGTGGTTACTTAGCTCTCAATGAATGTTGGGGGGAGGTTCACAGGGGAAAGCAAGCCGGCTTCCCCGACACACCACCCCCCCGGTACTGGGGGTTGAACCCAGGGCCTTGCACTTGCATGCATTGCAAGTGCTGGACCACTGAGCTGCATCCCCAGCCCATTTTTTAAAACTTTTTTGAGACAGGGTCTTGCTAAATTACCCAGGCTGCCCCTGGTCTCGAACTTGAGATCCTCCTGACTCCATCTCTCAAGCCACTGGGATTACAGGCGTGCGCCACCACGCCCAGCAAGCTGGCATTTTGAATCTTGTTAGGTACCAACACTGTATGTGCACACCTTATTCTCACACATACCCTTGCTGGTAGATATTAGTGTATTTGTGGTCAGGAAAACTAAGGCTCACGTAAGGTGGTATTGCATGCCAAAGATATTATAGCTAACTAAGGAGTGAGATGGGATTTGAGATGCACTTGCTTTTTCCCTTCACCTAGTTTTGCCTGCATAAAGCATCTTCTTAGCTCTTAAGTGTAAGGATATTCTAACACCTTTTAAATAATTCTCGAGCTGAGAAAGAGTCCTCCCATCGCTGAGCCCCTCTCCCTCATGGCATAGCACATAACTGCTTAGCCAGTGTGGGACGGGGACAGCTGGCAATGGACAACCAAGAGTTGTGTAAATTTGCTCTTCATTCTATATGAAGTGACTCTCAGGGCAACTGTGCCTTGAGTAGACTACACCTGCATCTCATTCCATTTCCAAATCAATTGATCACCCCCATTACTGATTGGGGCTGGGATTTAGCTCAGTTGGTAGAGCGCTGTGCTGCAGTCTCTGAGGTCCCAAGTTCAATTCCTAGCACCACAAAAATGGGAGAAGGACCTGGAGTCCACTCCCAAGGCAATCCCAAAATAGCCATTGAAAACCCTATGAAGGTCGCTATGAGTTGGATACTGACTCGACGGCACCTAACAACAACAACGTTACTGATTAACTTCACTTTATGATTGAAGGTGGCTATCCAGTAGTTTAAACCTTGGTGTGGGATGAGGAAAAAATTTTGGACCACATAAGGATCTTATTAGATGCAGGATATACAGGCATTCCCCAGATCCAATTGTACTCAATACTTGTTACATTTAACAATGACATTTGAAGGGCAGGGAGTGCACACAGGTGACACAACCTTTGAAGATTTTTTTCTTTTTCTTTGTGGTGCTAGGGATTGAGCCCAGGGCCGTGGGCATTCTAGGCAAAGGCTAACCCTAAAGTAAATTTTATTTATTTAGAGACATGGTCTCATTATGTAGCTCAGAATGTCCTCTAACTTGCAGGAATCTTCCTGCCTCAGCTTCCTAAGTGCTGGGATTACAGGCATGGGCAACCATTCCTGTCTTTTAAAATTAAAGTAATATGCAGCTTAAGAGAAATCCAAATACAGGAGAAAAGTGGAAAGTGAAGGCCAAACTAGGGGTGTGGAGATGGGTGGTTATGACCCAATCTGGGGAGATTCCATTTCCCATCTTGAACAGCTACCCATCCACAAAGCCAGAACCTACCACATGCCAGGTCTCACAGCAAACCTTGGATACCACCTTCTGAAAAAAATTCTCAAATTATCAACTACAAAAAGGGAAGGAGAAAGAGTGGATTTCACACCTCTAGTCTGTTTCTTTTACAAACAAGAGCCTTCTGGTTGGGTTGTCAATAAGAGATGTCTGACAGCAGTAATAATGCCTGAGGGATCAGGATAAAAGGAGCTCTCAGGTGACAAGTAGACACAATGGTAATTAAACCCAAGCCAGTCTGAACTTTACATGTCCATTTCCAGAGGTGCCATGAAGCATGTGACCTGTGCTCAGTTGATGAAAGCCAGAAGACAGCACATTTAGAACACAAGTGTGAGATCATAACGGAAACTGTCAGGTACATGCACTAGGCTTAAACAGTCGAAGCACTGATGTCTCTTGAAATTTCAAGGTCAGGGACGTCTTTACCCCAGTTGGCTCAGGAAAACTAACACACATTAGCATTGGCTTTTTTTTTTTTTTCTTATTAGAATATCCAATACACAAGACTCCAAACACTCAAAAAGGCATGAAAGGGCTTAGAGAATAGCTTAGTGATAGAGAGGCCTGGGATTCCCCAACACAGCAAACAAAACCAAAAAGGGATTCAAGTATACAGGAGGCCCAGGGCCTGTCTACTGTGGAGAGATCTGGCTGACAGCAGCCACCCATTGGGATACTCAGGCCCCTTCCACACATTCCCCCACCAACAGGTTCTGCCCCTCAAGTCCATCTAGCTGGGCTCCTCTTCACCAATCCTCTCTGAACTGGCTTTAACACCCACACTCCAACAAACTGGACACTTCCATTCATCCAGCACCCTGGGCCTCCTGGAGAGCATTGCCCAACTTTTCACCTCCAAGTAAAGGGGGAGAGGCAGGTGCGCAGCCAGTCAGGTGTCCAATGGCCTAAAAGATCCGATGTGCCCAGCGCCTGGGGCCTCTGCTTGGCATTCTGCCCCCCCCCCTTCAGTTTCTTTTTTCCTTGTCACCTGTATGTTAAGCCCATGGGAAAGCTCCAGCTGAATGCCTGGGGACCCCATCCCCCTTCCTCCCACTTCAGTGACCTAAGCATAACCTTGAATTTGACCTAATGTACTCAAGTTGTCATCTTTTTCTGGTCCAGTCAACATTTCTGACAACAACCTCACAGACATGACATGGTTACAGAGCACACAGGTGAGGCTGGGGCAGGAGGTTTCAAAAACTCACTTTATTCCAATGTGAAATGAAGACGTGATGGTTTAAAAACAAGAAAAAGTTCTTGATCAGCTGTGGGGGTGCCTTGCTTGCTAGCTCACGCCCACTCCCTTTGAAACAAGGTGTCTGGACAGACCCTGTCCATTAGCAGCTCCAGCAAGGCCCCAGGCAGAGGCCCTTCCCAGAACACCTCCCTCAGGTTGCAGGTGGCCGCCACCTCCTGGGACAGCAGGCACAGAGAAGCGACATAGGCAGGCAGGGAGAGGGAACAGTAGGGGCGATGGGGGCCCCCACCACTCCCAAAGCAACTCTCTGTAGAAGGTGCTTGTATGGCAAGGACCAGGCGGGGAGCTGGGCTCCACAGAGAGGTGACAATCACTCCTGTACCTGACACTTCTCCCAGGATCCATGATTCAGCCCTGGGTTCCCAGCTCCTCACCCACCCCACCCCCAATGTGCGTTAGGCAGCTCAGGCTAAAATGGGGAGAAGGATACATTCAGACTGTGGCCCCCAAGGCTATGTTTGCCTGGGGAGCAAGGAGGCAAGTCAGGGCCTGTGGTGGTGCCCCCTGCTGGGCTCAAGGACGTCTGGGATCCACCATGGCCGGCCCATTCCCTTCACCATGAAGCTACAGCCAGGCCAGGCCCAACCATGATTAGTAAAGCCACTGCAGCTCCCATCTTGCCACAAAGCTAAAGTGCACCCCGGCCCTCCAGCCCTAACACAGAGTTCTGGCTCCCCCTCCTAGGACACAGGAAAGCCCCCCCTGTCTCTTTTGGCTTAATCCTGGACTTCAAGCCAGGCTGGGCCAGGGGTACTGGCAGCAAAAGCAGTAGCCATAATGTCAAACATACAAATGACCTGAGAAATCGCATCTGCACGTCATCCACTCGGAACCGACTGGGGGCTATGTACAAGGTAGGAGGGACGGATGAGGACAGGCACGGGCACGGACGTGCTCGCCCACACCGGCTGGCGGGCGGGGTCTGAGCGGCACTCGCGCCCAGCTGGAACTGACGCCCCCACACTCCATCCACAGGTCTTCAACCAGGCATCTCCATTATGTATTCACTGAACCAGTGCAAAAACATCTTTTGGGGGGCAGGCAGGCCAGGCTGGGGTCCCAGGAAGATGCTGGGGTGGGGTGGGGTAGACTGTGGAAGAGGACTGGCTTCCTCTCCCCATCTGCAGGACTTGCCCCCTGCTCCTGGCGTCTGTCTGGGTTACTGGGTACCGGGGCCGCTGGCCATCCATCCGGCTCACCCTTGCTATCCCTGCAGGTTTGGGGAGGAAGGGTCCTTGCCAGCCTGGGCCTGGGAGCCCACCTCCTCCGGGGCCCCCGTGGGCTCGGGCTCCGTGGCCATGGGCTCCTCAGCTTTCTCCCGGTTTTTGGTGGCCTCTTGTAGCTGGTGCCGCCGCGCCACCTCAGCTTTCAGGTTCTCCAGGTCTTTTTGGCTAAGTGGAAAGAGGTGGGTGAGGGTGGGGTCAGAGCAGCCTGGGCCTCAGCCACCCTGCTGACTTTGGTTACACTTACATCTGGGGCTTGGGCAAGTGTTAACATAGGGAGATGCATGGAATAAGTGCTTCTTTCTCCGCAGGCAGCTGACTGCATGCCGGGGAAGCACAGGCTCCAGGCGGTGGCACAGCCTTTGCTAGGCCTGGCTCCCACTCACCCTCAAAGCCAGCTTAACGCAGAAAATGAGATGGGCGCTGCCACCACTGGCTGGCCACGCCCATTCTCACACTCAGGAAGGAAGGAACAGGGGACCCCCTGAGGCAGACTGTGTAGGAGCCATGCGGGCGTCCCCCAGGCCTGATCAGAAGGCACTTCCTGGCCCTGGATGAGCAGGCAGCCAGAGGAAAAATGGAGCCCCTTCCCATGTACTGGCCACGAATGGCCGCCAAGACAAGCCAGGCGCCTATACGTATGCCCAGCACTTGGGAGGCTGAGGCAGGAGGATTCCAAGCTTGAGGCCAACTTGGTCTAACGTAGCGAGATGCTGTCTCAAAAACCCAAAAACAGCTGTCTGGGTGTTACAGTATGCTACAATTTTGTATTTTAAAAAAGTGAAAGGAAAAAAGAACCTCACTATGTGTTTGCTCGATTATGCAATTTCTGGGAGGAGCCACAGGACCCTCTTATCGCTGGCTGCATTTTCCAGTTCCGAGTTGTGATAATGCCCCAGGTGACTCAAACCTAAAGACTGCCTGGCGAGTGGGGAGAGGGCAGTGGGGAGGCCTCACCTGAGAGGAATGAAGAGGATGCCGTTGATGACGTTCAGCTGCTCCAGGACACTGGCCATGCTGGGGGCTGTGAACTGAGCGGCAGCGGGGAGACCGGCAGTGAGCCAGACTGGCCAGGAGGCCACGGCCGCCCACCCACACCACGCGGGGCTGTACCTTGAGGGGTGGGATGTTGGCGCTGGAGCCGTTGCGGTAGATCTCGTTCATGGTGCGCTGCAGGGCCACGGCCTGCTGGGTCAGGCACTTGAGGTACTCGGAGCTCTCCTTGGTCTTCTCATGGTCCTCACCCAGCTGCAGGGGACAGGGGCCGAGTGAGGCGGCAGGGGTCAGGGCCACCCTGCGCCCGGGGCCCAGCCCCTCCAGCGCGGCTGCCACGCACCTGGGTCTTGTAGATGGTGTAACCCTCCTTCTCGTGCTGCAGGGCCGACCGGAACTCAGCTTTGCTTTCGTAGACCCGGGCAACAAGGTGGTGGCTGGGAGGAGGCACAGTGCACGGGGCACAGGAAGGGCGTCAAGGGACAGGGCGGTGGGGCCTCCCGGGAGAAGGGGTCAGCTCTAGGTCCCTCTCCAGAATCTGCGTGAGGGGCCAGAGCGCAGGGAGGAGTGGAGCACGAGAACTTCCTGCAGGCGTCAGGTGCCTCTCTTGTCTCCCCAAGAGCTTGCTGGGAGCCGGGGGCTCTGGACCAGCGCAGCCTCACCTGAGGGCCACCTTGAGGGCCTTGGGCCCGTGGTACTTGGTGCTGACGGCCAGCGCGTTCTCCAGGAAGCGCAGCGACAGGTCGTACTCCATCACGCCGTGCAGTACCAACCCGATGTTGTTCTGAGGGGCAGGGACACCTGGTCAGCTCCCTCTTCCCCGGGCCCTGGCTGGTCCTCGCTGCCCCCTCGCCCTCCCGGTAACTCACATCCAGCAGGGCCATCTCAGGGTGGTCCTCCCCGAACACAAGCAGCATGAGGTAGCGGGCGCGGTACAGCAGGCTCAGGGCCGTGGACAGCTGGCTGCTGGCGAAGCAGTACAGGGCCAGGTGCATCTGTGGGCAGGGCCATGGCGGTCAGGTGGCCGCAGGCCCCATCCCGCCCCACTGGCCTCAGGGTGGCTACTCACATATTCCTGGATGGTGTTGGGGTGCTCAATTCCCATCACTCGCTCGCTCATCAGCACGGCCTTCTGCTGGTTACTCAGGGCCTAGGGGCGACAGTGTCAATCCCAGGTGGGCACCACCCCTCACGCAGAGGCTGCGCAGCCCCACACAGCCGTCAACTCTGGCTACGCCCTCTATTCTTTTTCTGCACAAAGGCACCGGAGAGAGGGTCATAACCAGCTGCTATGGCCATGGAGGTCTGTGCCCCACTGAGACCTTCTAATTGCCTTAAATCTTTTTCCTCTAACAAAAATCTATGCAAAGTCACATATGCAAATCCAAAACTATACTAAAAGTGACATTTTCTTTTTTTTTTTTTTTTTCTTTTTTGGCACTGGGAGAGCGGAACCCAAGGTCTTGTGCGTCCTTTGCAAGTGCTCTACCACTGGGCTGTACCCCAGCCCCATTTTACTTTCTGAGACAAGGTCTTACTAAGTTGCACAGGCTGGCCTCAAACCTGCAATCCTCCTGCCTCAGCCTCCCAAACAGGCAGTGTCACAGGCATGTGCCAGGGCACCCAGTTCGTGCACACTTAGTACAAGGCCTCAGGATTTACCCTTGCCACTCTGAGAGGGCAGGCCCTGTGTCATTTCCACCTTATCAGGGTTCAGGCAGCTCCCAAGCTCTCCCAAGGGCAGTGAGGGGCGGGGCAGCAGGGCAGCTCATGGCACAAACAACATCCGGGGCTCCCTGACTGCACCTGCTCCCCACAGGACACTCAGGGGAGCAGCAGCCTGGACTCCCACGTACTCAGGCAGGGCTGACAGTGGAGCCTCCCCCGCTCCCCGGGCCCAATGCCGCAGCCCCCTGACCTCGGCATAGTCGCCCGTGATGTAGTGGAGGCGGGCCAGCAGGCGCAGGCAGGCGCAGGTCTCCACGTGCATCGCCCCGTAGACGTTGTTGAACAGGTTCAGGGCCTCGCTGATGAGCTCGCAGCCCTCCTTCAGGAAGCCTGCAGGGCAGCCCCGGGCGGCAAGGTCAGGGAGGGGCAAGGGCAGCCCCCACCTGCCTCGGCCCACCGGGCCACGCACCCTGCTGTACTTTGGCCTGCCCACTCTGGAAGAAGTGGAAGGCGTCCGAGGCCTTGGGGTTGACGTGCTTGACCACGGGGAAGATGTTGAGCACGTCCTCCTCGGTGAAGGCTGGCTTGTGGCGGCTGTCGAAGCTGTACTCCTTCAGCAGGATCTGGGGACCAGGCCCGACACCCACAGGCAGCCTCAGCCTTGGGCTCAGAAGGCCAGCACCTCCCAGCCCACCACCCCGAGGGCCTCTCCCTCATGCCGCTGTGGTCCCAGCTGGGAGGGAGGGGCCCACAGAGCAGGGCACAGCGGGGCCGCTATAATAACCCACAGCCACCTGGATTCCAGTTTTCAGGGAGATTTCCCGCAGCAGTGTTATCTTCTGCAGGCCATAGGTCTCCACAGCCTGGTCCACGGAATCACTGGGGGAGAAGTAGGGGCTCTGAGCAGCCCAGCACCCACCCCTGCCCTCTGGGACACACGTCTCCAGCTAGCCCCAGGAGGTACCCGGCCGCTCACCCCCCAGCATTCAGAGCTACCAGTTCCCAGCCCCATGTCCCCGCACCAGAGGTCCTCCACGCTCCTCCTGCTGCTCTCCCCCCTTCTCTCCGCCTCCCCGTGACCTGAGACCCCAGCTGCTGCCTCATCTACCCGGCCCACCACCCGTGGCGCCCCACACCCGTGGCATCCCGTGCTCGCACCACTCAAGGCTGAAGTCAAAGTAGTTCTTGGCCTCCTGACAGATGTTCTTCCAGAGCTGCTGGGGGGTCATGACAGCCCAGGCAGTGTTATCTGCAGCCCCCAGGGGCCGGTTTTTCCTCCTCTTGTTCCTCTTCTTGGAGACCAGCTCGTCGGCAGGCAGGTGGGCCACCGGGTTAGGGTAGGAGCTCAGGAAACAGTTCAGGAAGTGGCTGATGGCAGCCGAGAGGCCCGAGAGCTCCACTCCCTGCGAGGGGCGTTTCAACAGAAGTCACGGGAGTCCTCAGCCCCAGTCCAGGGCTCTTCCCCAGGTCCCATGCCCCCCGTGGTCAGGCTGGGGCGGGGCCGCAGCACCTGTAAGTACGTCTTGAAGATGTGCTTGGCGGAGCGTGTGATAAGCTCTCCAATGCCGATTTTCTGAGTGGATTCAAAGACAGAAAAGAAGTCCCGGTCAGGCCCAGGGCCTCCACCTGAACCACCCACCTCCTGGTCCGCCCAAGTCCCACTCACATAGATGTGGTCCAGCTGGCTGCGGGCCGGGCTCCGCAGCACCAGGTCCAACACCTTGCCCAGGTAGCGCATGTTGATGCCCCGCTGGCGCATAGCCTCAGCCAGCGTGGCCCCGTCCATGGGCAGCACGGCGTGGTCTGTGCAGTCTTTCACCTGCGGGCTACATCAGGTCAAGGCCCACCCTGGGCCCTCTGCCTCTACTCCCCTGGGTTTTCCTGGGGCCCCGAGGGAATGAGGGGACTAAGGCCCCAGCCCCCCGTGGGAAGAGGGGGAGACATGGCAGTGCAAGGCCATGAGAACCTGTCCTAGCCTTGCATGTAAGCACAGGCAACAGGACCGGCCACCCTCCCATAAGGAAGCAGGGAGGCCCCTGGGACAAGAACTGAGAGCCCGCAGGTGGCAAAGGCTCCTCTGACCACATGGGAAGGAGCAGAGGTGACCAGGTGGGGGCTACAGCTTTACCCCAAACATGCCCTGAGCCTTGGAGGCTCAATGATCTGAGACAAGCAGGCCACCTGACACAGGGCTGCCTAGTGAGGAGGAAGCAAGCATGTGAGGAGGAAGCAAGCCCCAGGGGCCCAGGCACAGAGGCTGTGGGATGAGGATGGGAACCTGCAGGCCTCATGCTATAAGGGGCTCAGAGGCCAGTCACCATGGAGCATGCCTGTAATCCCAGGACTTGGGAGGCTGAGGCAGGAGGATTGCAGGTGGGAGACCAGAGGCAGCCTGCATAACTTAGTGAGACCATATCTCAAGATAAACAATTCTAAAAGGGGCTAGAGGTGTAGCTCAGGGGTAGAGTACTTGCTTAATGTGTGAAGCCCTGGGTTCAACCTGCCAGTACTGGGCCGGGGGGAGGGGGGGAAGGAGACTGGTGCTCAGAGGCCCAGACCCCCACCTTGGAGGGACAGAGCCTACTGCCTCCATGTTCTCCAGAAGGTGCTGAAGCCCTGCAGAGTCCACACGTGTCCAGACACAGGGGCCCATGAGGACCAGGGCCCACACTGCCCTCCTGGCAGCCCCCACCTGCCCCTTCAGCCCGTCCCTCACCAAGCCAGGGATCTGGCAGGAGAGCAAGAAGGCAGCCGCATCTTTCAGCAGCTGCTTCTGGTCCCGAACTTCATCGTGGCAGGACTCGGGGAAACGAACCCCTAGGGAAGGGAGAGCAGGGGCCTGAGCCACACTGAGGCCCTGGCAGGGCAGTGCTCAGATGGGCACAAAGGCCTACCAACACCAAAGGCCCCAGTCTCACTCTGGAATGTTCTGCCCCTGCCCGCAGCGCTCCCGCACCAACTCCCCCCAGGGCTTGCCTGGAGAGAAGATGTCCGGGTTGAAGCGAATGTCGAAGGCCGTGCTGCTGATGGAGCCGACTGCCCTGCATGCGTTGCGGATCACCTCCCGGCTCCGGGGGTCGGCTGCAGAGACGCACCGTGTGGGAGGTGAGGGTGCTACCCCGTGCCTCTAGCCACCAGCTCCCTGCAGGGAGGTCCACTGGCCTCTCTCAGGGGCTCAGTCATGAGCCGCCCCCAGCAAACAGCCTCAATGGTGGGCTTGGGCTCCCCGCCACCTGCATGGCAACCCCACCTGTGCCATCGTCTGAGGCGATAGTCTCCGCCAGCTCCTTCACCTTGGCCAGGCCACTAGCACTGCTGCCTTCCTCCTCACTCCCCACCTCGGGTCCCAGAGGGTCTTCAAGCTTGGACTCTGAGGAGGGAGGACCGCCATTTTCCAGGGACGTGGGGTTGTCCACTTTGCTGGCCTTCTGCTGCATGAGCTGCAAGGCAGCCAGCTTCATGAACAGGAGATACCTGGGGTGGAGCAGATGGGACCACACAGGAAGTGGGAAAGGGGCACCCGGAACCTCTGCTGGCCCGGCAGCTTCCTGCTGGCCATGGGGACCAGCATGGACCCCATGCTCCTTGCCTGCTGGGGTTAGGGAATGTTGGGGCTGGACTCCCTGAGAGCCCAGGAATCTACCCATCTGGCTCTGTGGGCATGTGTAAATGCAGGTTTGCTCGTGCTGGCCCAGTGAGTCTACCAGAGAGGAGCAGGTCACAGCAAAACCAAGCTCTTGCACCAGGCATAGGCATGCACATCTATAATTCCAGTACTTGGGAGGCTGAGGCAGGAGGATCACAAGTTTGAGGCCAGCTTGAACTACAGAGCAAGACCTTGTCTATAAGTAAATATGAGAAAAAAGAAAGAGAGAAAAGAAATAAAAAAATAAAAAGAAAGAAAGAAAGAGAGGAAGAAAGAAGGAAAGAAGGAAGGAAAAAATACACCACGCTCTCCTCAGACAAGAAGATAGCTGGACACTTACAGAGCATGCAAGCATAAGGCCCTGGGTTCAAACCCCAGTACCACACACAAAAAAAAATGATTGCTGGAGTACATGGGGGTGGGTGACAGGCTCCAGGACAGGACTCTCAACAGTGACAAAAATTCCATTTACAGAGAGTTCACCACCAACACTGGCAATACCAATATCCCAAGCCTCACCCCCAGCCTTGGCATTATAACTCAAAATCACTCCAGCAGATTTCTAAATGTTCCCTGACAGGCTGAGCCCACTTTGCTGAGAATCATGGGTTGCCTATTTGCTGAGCCTGGACTGCTGCACCTGGGGACCTGGGGTGGACCACGGGGCTCTAAGGAGCGTGGCCAGAGCAGCCCTTCTTTAATCTCCAGGATGGGTCTCGGAACACACAGGGGCCTGACACCCCTGGCCTGGTGGACCAGTGCAGCCCAGCCTGCAGCAGCCGCTCCTCACCTGTGCTCCACGAAGGCGTCCACCAGCTCCTGGCGCAGGCAGCACAGCTTGTGGCGATGGGTGCGGGGGAAGCCGGCCCGGGTGCACTCCTCAGGCAGCTCCTCACCAGGCACGGGCAGGAAGTTGAGGTCGGGTGGGAAGGTACGCAGCAGGTCGAGGATGTAGTGGCGGCCATCGTTGCCAATGATGCCCTTGCACTCGACAGAGGAGCAGAGCTCCACCTCCTCGTTGCGGTCGTTGAGCACCCGGTGCCGCAGAATCTTGAGCGGCCGGCTAGTGCGCTCCAGCAGCTCCAGGTACCGTGGGTGGGACACCACCGTCTTGCCAAAGTCAATGGACCCGTAGATGACACTCTGCTCCTGGTCCCGCTCCAGGATGCCGGGAATGATGGACTGAGCTGTGACACGGTAGCCTCGGTAGTCTACCACCACAGTGCCCAGCGTGTACAGCCCCTCCACGTCCACGGCGTTGTACGTGCGCACGCCATTCAGGTCGTTGGTGGGTGCCACGTAAGCCGCCACATCCCCACCAAAGTCTTTGTAGTGGTCTCGGACATCAAAGCCCAGGCTGAAGAAGATGTTGTTCCAGATGAACATCTGCATCTTGGTCTCCTCGCTGGGGTTGATGGCCATCACATTGCCGTCAATAACTGCCATGGCGCCCCGAGTGGCTGCTGCAGTGAAGTCACTGTGCACCTGGACAGGCCAAGGTGGGGAAGGTGAGAGAGGCCCCACCCATGAGGGCCTCTCTCGTGTCCTATGGCCAGCTCACCTAGATGGCAGAGGCAGCCAGGACCTGAGGCTCAAGTACATCATTTTTTTTTTTTTTAAAGTACTGAGGGTTGAACCCAGGGTCTCCCTGCATGCTAGGTGCATCCACTACTGATCCACACCTCAACCCCTTTTTTCTGTTTTGAGACATGGTCTCCCACATACACAAACAACAGGTACAACATACTGTACCAACCTTTATAAAGGGGTGCAAAGATTGTAAGAGATTATTCCCACAGAGCACCTGGCACATTCCCTGGCCAAGTTAGTATCAAGAAATTAGAGCTTATCTTTGTCACTATTTTTCCTCAATTCTATCTTAATAACACAACTAACAACTCTTAAAGCCTAGCAAGCTGAAAGTGCTATGCAAATGTGCTTCTACCCCCAACAAGGTCCCAGTAGGGTGGCATGGGTGGGTCCAGGTGAGGGGCCCTGTGTAGTCAGTGGGGAGCAGGAAGCTGGACGGACCTGGTCACTCAGCCCAGTAGAAGCTGGGTCCCTCTCCCTCCCATGGACTCAAAGCCTCGAAGAGGCCAGAAAAAGGAGCTGGGGTGTTCTGCGGGGAGGCAGGAAGCTGGGGAAGCCTCCAAGGCAGCTGACAGTGCTGGGCTCATCCCAGCTTTACGGCTTTCTTCTTGCCCATAAGACCTGCCGGCAGGTGGGCCTGAGGCCAGCAGTCAGGAGGGGCTGCAGGCACCTTGAATATGGCTCTTTCTCGAAGCAGCCGTTCAGGCAAGTTCTTGCGGGGCAGCTCCCTTGTCGTCTGCAGTTCCTCGTTCCAGTCCCGGGTCTACAGAGGGATGAGAGGGGCAGAGGAGACTCAGCAACCCTGTGGACAGCGCCCCCAGACCCCCAAGGGGACAACCCCCAAGGGGACAAACACGCAGATGGAGCCTCCTGGGATGTGCACAGAACCGCCCGGCACTAGGCAGGGAGGGGAGGCGTGAGGGTGGGGCCGGGCGGCACCTGGCCCGGAATGTGCTCCTCGTAGCCCAGCCTCGAGGTGTAGGCATCCTCCGCGCGCACGCAATCCATGGCGTGCTCCGCCTGGGGGGCCGTCCAGCTGTACACCTGGAAAGGGGTGGCTATCCTCTCGAATGGGTGGCGCTGGACCCTGTGGCAGTCAGGAGAAGGGGAGATGGGGCAGCCCGCCAAACTCGGAGCCCAGCGTGGGCCCCTGCTTCTCCGAGGCCCCCACTGCTCCAGCATCACCCACCCCAAGATGCCACCCTAAAGAGACATGAGCAAACAGGTGCCTCCCCCAGGGCTGGTGTCCCCTTCAACAGGGATTCTTGGGCAGTGGGGGCACCATTTCTTCAGGCTGGTGTTCAGGCTAGCGGGTGCGCTCACAGCCACGGCAGGAGGGAGGGCAGAGAGGCTACCTTTTCTTCTGCAGCACAGCGAAGTTTTTTTTAAAGGTCGGGCTGATCTGGTTGAGCAGCTCCACCAGGGAATGGCTGAGGAAGCGGGGACTGGCGGGCTTGGGGTTGAAGTGGTAGGCGGTGGACCTGCAGGGAAAAGAGTCAGCGAGCAGGCGCCCCGAGCAGGCGCCCCAAGGATCTGCCCTCCGACCAGAACAGGGGCCACACCAGGGACTCACTGGTTCAGGTAGAAGCCCCGTGTGGACGCGGTGATGCTGACTTGCCGGTCCTCGGCGGTGATCACGAACAGGTACATGAGGTCCCCGTGCATCTTTCGGTTCCCAGGGGGTGGGTTCCACCCACTCATGGTGAGCACTTTCAGACACTGCAGGGGCTGCAGGAATGGCCAGGCATGAGTGGGCTAGGCCTCTGGGGGTCTCCCCACCAAGTACCCTCTTCCTTGTTCCCCCTACAAGTCTTACCTTCCAGTCACGGTTCTGGGGCTGCAGAGGATATAGCGGCCGCTCTCGACTGCCTGGCAGGATGTACTCAGGTGGCGTGCAGTCGATGGGGTCCATCTCTAAGCCCTTCTTCCGCTTCCCACTGTCTGAGGGACCCGAGGCTGGTGGTCAGCCGGTGGCCAGCTGCCTCCCTGCCTCAATGTGGCTCTGCTCTGAACACCTCAGGCCCAGCCCCCCGTGTGGCAAGGCCTAGAACCCAGCCCCCCAACCAGCCCTTGGCCTTCTTGCTCCCCAGCCCTCTGTCCAACCTCTGGCCCCAATGCCTCTCACACCTCCCAGGTCGCCGTCAGTGAAGACACTCAGGAAGGACAAGGAGTTGCAGTCAACCCCATTGAAGGCATCGGACGGGTCCAGGCTCTTGAGCAGGTCTCGGACATGGCGCACGTGGATGCGGGCCTCGCGCACGGTGTACGGCTCTGTCAGGAGCAGAGGGGCAGGTGTTAACGGGCCCTGCTAAGAACAACCTGCCTGGCTCAGAGAAGTCTGCAGGGTGCTATCACAGCTGAGGTGGTTGGTTTTTATTTTGTGGGGTTTTTTTGTATGCTGGGTATGGAAACAGGACATCTGCACGCTAGGCAAGTGCTCTATCACTGAGCTGCACTGCCAGCCTCTGGAGTGGTTTAGATTTTTAACTTTAGGTTAGTATTTTTAAGTTCCATTATATGAACATACAAACTGGCGTCCTGCTTTCAAAACATACACACACACACACTGCCTGGTAGTGGGCCAGGATCCTTGTTTGCAAAGAACTTCTACCACCTACCTCTCGAAGCCCACACAGGCCTTGGGAGCCCACAAAAACCACCTGCTTTTTGTTTGCTGGTGCCTCACGTTCTTTGGGGCTATGGGGCCTCCACAGCCTCAGTCCCTTGCTCCTGTGGCAGCCCTCACTCAGGGAAGCATGGGGCCTTGAGGTCCCAGGGTCCCCAACTGCAACACTGAACCATTATGTATGTTTGGTAGGACTTCTTTTCTTTTCTTTTTTGAGATACTTGGGCATTGAACCCAGAGCCAAGCACATATTTTGCAAGTGCTCTATCACTGGCTGGGCTGAGACAGGGTCTTTTCTTTTCTTTTTTGAGATACTTGGGCATTGAACCCAGAGCCAAGCACATATTTTGCACATATTTTGCAAGTGCTCTATCACTGGCTGGGCTGAGACAGGGTCTTACTAAGTTACTCCCTCTGACCTCAAATTTGAGATTCTCCTGCCTCAGCTTCCCAAGTCACTAGGGTTACAGGCAAGTGCCACAACACCCACCTATTTAGTGAGATTTTAATGGCAGTTATTTTACAGGGGTAAGGAGAGGTTCTGTAACCAACCACGGTCCAAGGTGAGTTACAGACTTTTTCCACATTTGCTCTTAACCAGCTGACATGTTCTGGGGGCCTCTGAGAGGTCATGGGAACTTTTTTTTTTTAAACAGTGTCAGTGGGAGGAACCCAGGGCCTTGCACATACTCTATAAGTGCTCTACCACTGAGCTGCACTCCCAAACCCCTCTCTTATTTTTTATTTTGAGTCAGCATCTTGCCAAGTTACACAGGCTGCCTCTGGCCTTGAACCTTCAAGCCTCCTGCCTGAGCCTCCCAAGTCGCTAGGATTATGGGTGTCTGCCACTGCACCTAGAGAGAACTTTTCTTTTATAACCAAATCAGTCTCATTACACCAGGGTGGTGGATGGCTCTGTACTGGGCCCAAGCTCCCTACTCAAGAGCTAGGAAACTTTAGTTTACCTACGAGACTTAACATATACTTTTACAGAATTTGATAGGGCTGATTTCAAGCCTGGCTTGGGACTAGCTAGAGTTTTGGAGTGGAGGACCGGGCTGTGCTCCCATCCCACCTGCATGTGCCCAGCTGACACAAGACAGCAGCAGTGGTGTAGAGTGCTGTCTATCCTGCCTGCTGTGCCCTCCCTTGCCAGGCTGTCAATTTCCAGACCCACCTTCCACCACGCGGAGCACTGAGCCCTCCTGCAGACCCTCCACACTGCGCAGCTCCGAAAAGTGGTCCAGCATGTTGCCATCTAGGTGTAGTGAGAAGCAGGTCCGGTGACAAGTGTCCTCACGGTCCATGAGCACCTGGTGGATCTCCTGTACCATCTCCTGGGGGGACACCTGCCAAAGAGAAGGCCCAGCCACCCTGGTGAGATGTCACGTGGTGGGCAGGGAGCAAAGATGTATCCCCTGACCCCAGGCCCAAGTATGTGGGTGCCCAGAGTAAATGTCCAAACTCCTCAGTTTTCCACGTTCTGGCTTTGAGTTCCGGGCCCTGTCCACATACCACATCCATGTGTACCCGTGTAAGTATGTGCACACACACTCACATGCAGGACAGAGTCTGCAATGCTCCCCTAAGCCTACACTATCCCCACAGACCGAGAGAGCCCCTGAGCAAAGCTGCAGGGGATGGAAGAACAGGCAACGCTGTGCTGAGGTCCCCATGGCAAATGGCTTTCACCTTCTACAAGGGATGCTCTAGGATCTGAGCCTATAGGTAAAGGCTGGATGGAAGAGGGCCTGCCTGAATTCCTAGTGAGCGTCTAGCCTGCAAGCCTTCAGAGTCTTTGCCTGCAGACACCACCCAATAACATCCACCCTGATGGCAGATGGTAAAACGATGACCCAGAGAGAGAGAGGGGGGACTCACCCAAGAGCCCAGAAAGAGGCTGGGGAGTCCTGGGACACCACCACCACTCTTCTCCATCAGGGCTGGCAGTCCCTGCTAGTACCTATCTTCTAACAACTGGGCAACATCTGTGCTAGCTGGCCCAGGACCCTTAGTCTCCTGCCTTCCCAGGGTCAGCTAAGCAGAGCCACAGCTTGGCCTTCCAGCCTGGTCCTCCCTGGCAGGCTTGGGGCTGGTGCCTGTCTACCCTCTCACCTGAAGAGAAAAGGGCTCGATGCCAGGGGCCAGGATCTTCACAGAAAAGCCCGTGTCCTGAATGACAATGACTTCCTGTCCAGTGGTCTCATCTCCCGGCTCCCCCTCATCCAGCCCATTTTCCCTGGGTGGCTCGGCTGTCCCCTCTTCCTTCTTCAGGCTCTCTGGGCAGTCCCCATTCAACAGCATGACCGAGGGGGGCTCTGCGGAGGACAGGAAAGGAGCTGAGTCAGATGGGCCCACTTGGGCAGGTGCGGCTGGCCACCCAGCTGGAACGGGATCCACAGAATGGGCCTGCGTGCCTTCCGCCCGTACACCCCACACATCTGCAGGCCACCACCTTCTCCCTTCCCCAGCCGGTGCCCTCCATTCCCATCCCCTGCTCCTCTCGGCTCCCCAGGCTGGCTTCCTCCTGAGCATGCTGCCCAAACCACTCTCCTGGGGTCACAATGCCGCACTCACAGCCAAGCTCAAAGACCTTCTCTGGCCATAACCACCTGGCTTCTCAGCCACAACCAACACCAGTGCTCATTTCCTCCTCTTCCCTGATCAACGTGACATTCCTGTCCCCTGCTCCAGCTCTACCCTTTTCTGGAGGTCCTGACCTGTGGGCTGGGCCCCAGCCATTCCTCCCCCTCCTCACCTCATCCTCTGTGATGGCTTCAAATACCCTTCTGCCTGGAAGCTCACACGACCAGGCCGACCCTTGTCGAAGCTTTCCAAAGGTGACAAACACCACCCAGGCATCAGTAGACGGCCTGTCCCTCAGACATCAAAAGTTCATCTTGTTGGAATGGAATCCACTGCCCCCCACAAACCAGCCTCCTGTCTGATCACCCAACCTCAATCTCCAGCCTGACTCCTCGGCTCTGGGGCCTGGAGCCACAGCCCAGTGCAGGTGTCTCTCTAGTTTCTTTTTCTTTTTCCTTTTTTTGCAGTAGTTGGGGGTTGAACCCAGGCCCCTGCACACACTTTGCAAGTGCTTTGCCACTGGGATGCACCCCCAATCTATTTTTAATTTTTTTTTTTTTAGTTTGAGACGGAGTCTTGCTAAACTATGCAGGCTGCCTCTGGCCTTGAACTTGTGATCCTCCTGCCTCTGCCTCCTGAGTCATCACTTCGCCAGTTGCAAAAGCTCCACTTCCAGCCCTTCTGGTAACCCCACTGCTGACAAGACACCAGCTTAGACTAGCACTCTTCAGCACCTACCTAAGGCTGCTCCCAGCTCCTTGGCCTCCCTTCCCTCCCACCCCTGGGCTTTGGCTTATGCTGCCCCTCATGTTCCGTGCCACTGCCCTGCTATACCATTCCACCAGGCAAACTCCACCTCATCCTCTGAGGCCTGGGCACGTGAACCCTTTTCTCAAAAGCCTGCCCAAACGATGCTGCTGACAGAAATATCACCCCCGTCACTGCCAGAAGACATGCGCTGCCCCTGCAGCAGCCATTCTGCTGAATCCTGGGTGGCTGTTCAGACCAGCAGCTCTGGCATCCACTTTTTTGTCTTGTCTGGGCTCAACAAAAAGGCATCAAATTCATGATCTAATTACTGTAAACCTGTAGCCAAATCCAATAATTATGAGTAGCAGCCCAACTCACATGCTGTGGGGACAGAGAGGAGCAAGTGACAATAACTTCCCATTTCTCCTCAGGCACTGAGGGGAACAAAGGAGAGGCCCCTCCTACCCCGGGGGAGCCAAGGACCTCCTCTCAGAAACCTTCCAGCTAAACACAGGCCTGCCTGGATGCCCATTTGGCAAACAAGTACCTTGGCCCCAATGTCTGCCTGCCAGCCAGACTGGACCCTTTGGCTGCGGCTGGGTCCCTTCAGACAGGACACTCAGTTAACTCTGCTCTGAATGCCTGCTCACCCTGTCTAGACCCCAGGTCCCCTTTTCTCCCCAGCCACCTGGAGTGGGGATGGGGTGCACTGCCCCAAAGCTGCGTAGTCTGTGCAGATGCACTAGACACGTGGAGCGGGGACCTCAGGGAAAGAGGCCGGCCCAGTGCAGAGGCACGCCAGGGGATCTGGGGAGAAGCCACTCCACCCTCTCTGTACCACTCAACCTAGTGATAAACAGGACTACCAGGAGCTCAGATACAGTCCCCATTCCTTTATTCCAAAGGGTGTCTAAAGCTCAAGAGCTAGAGCCTGGCCCATGGTCACACAGTCAGAGCAGATCCCAGATTCCCACAGCCCACACACTCATACCACTGCATCATCCCCAACCCTAGCCACTGGGCCTACATAACAGTGTCTGTCCCGGCCCCTCTGCCCCCATCTTGCCATCCCCAAGCCTGAAGTACAACTCCCAAGAACCACAGGATGCACAAAGACCTGTGCCCTCTAGTGACCCAGAGCCGCAGGCGGGGCACTCCGCCCCAAAGTGAAAACTTGTCTGGCTCTGAGGACAAAGCAGAGACAGGAGGGCAGTGTGGGTCAGCTTTCCCAAAGGAGCAAGAGGAACTGCAGGTAGAAGCAGCCTCTGCCCACTAGGTCTCTGAGGAAGGCTTTGCTGGCTGGCAAGCCCCCCAAATGAGGGGAAGGCAGGACAGGCCCCCACCCAATACAGAGCAGCAGTTTTGAGCTGTGAGGTCCTGGAAGCAAAGACTCAGACCTGGTCCTGGACACGCAGCCTGTGCCCCTGGGGGTGTCTGGAATGGAGAAGACAAGCAAGCCGGAGGGACAGGGCAAGCAGGTCACAACTCCCATCCCACTTTCCCCAGCCCATAAACCTGTACCCTGGGGGGTACATAGGCCCTGGGGAGATTCCAGGGAGTGACACTGGCTCCCCAGGGGCTTCCGGAATCTCCCCCAAAACAGCCAGGTCTGGCCCTAGTCTTTCCTCCAAGGGGCCCGGAGGGTCTCTAACCCTGAACTTAGGCTGGGGCTAGGGTCAGCTGGCCAGCTGATGGGCACCACCCCCCAGCCCACCTGGTTTGCCCAGCAGCTGGGCTCTCCGCGGCACTGGAGTCTCAGGACTGCTGTGGCAGCCGGGTGGCCCACTCTCCAGCCCAGGCCTGGGGCTGCCTGTGTCCCTCCTTCCGGTTGCTGCTACTACTACCCTGGCCCTATTGCAGCTGCTCGGCCCGGGGCTGGAGCTCGGGCTGGCTTCGGGTTTCAGTGGGGCCAGGCCTGCCGGGGCGGCCCCGGGAAGGGCACACTCCCCCTGCCATGCATCCTGCTCAAGGTCGGCCAGAAGGACGGCTGTGGGCCAGGAGGCCCCGCTGGCTTCAGGACCCAGAGGGGAGCTGCTATCGGCACTCAGGCCCACCTTCTTCTGCCCCCTGGAAAGGGGGTCACTGGTGGTGAAGCCACTAGGAGAGCAGAAGTCAGCATTTGGGGTACCTGGACCCCTCAGGATCGAGGGCCTGGGGGACTGGCTGGCAGGGCCATGGCCCAGCAAGGGAGTCCTCTCCTCAGCCCCAGCCCCAGTGGCGGTGGGCAAGACTGCTTCAGCCAGCTGCCAGCAACAGCTGGTGCAGACCCGGGCCCAGGCCATGAGGTGGCTGCCCCCTGTGCACCAGTGGCAGATCCTGAGCACCCTGCCTTCCTCCTGGGTTGAGGGACTGGCTGGGGCCTCTGGCTCCTGCTGCCCCCTGCAGGTGACCTGGCAGCTAGCCCCTTCCTGAGAGTGGCTGGTTCTGGTGAGAGGGGGATGGGCCCCCAGTCTCCCAGAGGACAACTGCACCCATGCCCCAGGCCTCCAAGCTCCAAGAAGCTGGCAGGCTCGCTCTTCCCTTCCCAGCAGCCCATGCGCTGCCAGGAGAAAACCAAATGTCTCCCCTGGGGAAAACAGAGCTGGCAGCAAGAGGCTGCAGGCTGCTGGGCTAGGGGGAAGGAGCATGCCCAGCCTCGCCAGGGCGCCTTCCCTGGGCCTCTGACGTGTTGCCAGGGCCCGGTCAGGACTGCTCCGGCATCCATACTAACGGCATGGGGGCGGGGAACCACGCTTTTACTCCAGGTTCCCTCCCCTCCAGTCCCAGGAACAAACGGGGCAGACCCTCCGCCTTTCCACAGCCTGTGAAGGGTCCTGGACCTCATACAGTGACCAGATGGCAAGAAGGGCCACGGCCAGACAGAGCCCCTCTCCTCCCACCCAACTCCCCAAACACACCCCAGCTCTCTGGGATGAGGAGAGGCTGGGCAGGGCAGCCTGGCGACGCCACCGGAGGATGGTGACACCGCCTCCATTCTAGTTTCCTCGGAGCTGGTGTTCACTCCAGGCCTAGCCTGTGGCACAGCGCTAAACCAGCTCGACCATCCCAGTGCACTAGAGGAAACTGAGGCTTCACAAGGCTAGTAAGCGAGCTGTCTGAGGTCACAGAGACAAAAGGCAGCAAAGCCAAGCCAAGGAAACAGCCAGGGCGTGGTGGCACATGCCTATATCCCAGTACCGGGAGGGTGAGGCAGGAGGATCAACACAAGTTTGAGGCCAGCCTGGTCTACATATGGAGTTCTAGGCCAGCCTGGACATCACAGTGAGACCTTGTCTCTAAAAACCAAAACCAACCAATCAAACAAACAAATCTGCTGGGCATGGAGACATATGCCTATAATCTGGGCAATTTGGGAGGTGGAAGCATGAGGATCACAAGTTCAAGGCCAGAGGCAGCCTGCTTAACCTAGTCAGACCCTGTCTCTCAAGATTAAAAAATAAAAAAATGGGCTAGGGGTGCAGATCAGTAGTAAAGTGCTTGCAAAGCATGTGTGAGGCCCCTACTACTGCAAAAAAGAAAAAAAGGAAGGAAGGAAGGTAGGTGAAAATGAAAATGCCAGGGTTGTCAAGACACTTAGGCCCATGCCTCTGAGTGCCTCTTCCATTGAGCTGTCACACCCTGGGGGAACAGACTGAGACCGCCCTTCTTTCTGGATGGCTCAGGACTTGAGCCCCCGGGGGCAGATCTATCTCTGACCATATGATCGCCCAGGGTGTGACAGCTCAATGGAAGAGCCTCCCTGTATTTTGCCTCAGTGACCTTGGACAGGCCATAGGATCCCCTAGGCCTCTGTATCTAGCTCCTTTCCTCTCAAACCGCTGAGGGCATCTCTGCAGAATGGGGACACGTGGCCCAAACAGCACTTGATGCACATGTGAGCTAACCAGCTCCTCCTTTCCCCAAGCCTTAATGGGACAGAGCAGAGTAAAAAGACAAAGCACACTGCCCTGGGCAGGGATGCTACTGGCTGCACACAGGAGTTAGAAAAGTCTTAGGACACCCTAGGTGGCCTCTGGGTGCCTCCCCAGCCTGGAATCAACTTGCTCGGGAGATGGTGCCAGGGCTGGGTCACACCCCAGCCAAGGCTTTTGCAGGTGAAGCTGTAGCAGGAAGTAGGGTCTCAAAAAGACATATTTCCCCTTACTAAGAACCCAGGGCTTCAAGGCAAGGGGGTAGAGGCAGGTAGGCAGCCTATGGAAGACCTGGAAGAGGTGAGCACCCCTGTTTGCCTCCTTCCTGTCCCAGCCAAGCCAGAGGCAGGCCTTCAAGGTCTGAGGCTAGCTGGGAGTTCCTCTCACCGTCTGCCCAGACTCTATCCAAGAGAAGAGCTTTAGGATACTGTTGGGGAGTTCATAAGCCCCTAAACTCCTCCCCAGTCTGCAAGAATTCTCCTCCCACTCTGGGCCTCAACTCCAAGAAGCCCTCCCCTAAACAGAAGGAACTGGACACACCACTGTGAACTTGAAAAACCTGCCTGTTCTCTTAACTCCTAAAAGCTGCTTTATTCCTAAGAAACTAAGCGACCTTTGCCTGTTCCCAAGGCCTTGATCACCTCCTCCTTAAGGGTACTAGAGAACTTTGCAAAGCTGGGGCCTGAGGTCAGGGGCCTGGGTTCTAGCACCCAGGTGGGAGCCTGGTGTGGGTCTCCATTAAGGCTCCCTTTTAACACACATGGGCTGGTTATCATGTGAGTCTAGTTTCTGGGGGACATGGGAGTCAAGATCCTACCTACTAGAATGTCCCTAGTTTCCCCAAGTGAATAGCTTATGCCCTTCCCCCGACCCAGCTCCGTCCAGAAGGAACACCTCAGCACACATCTGAGAAGGGACAGGCTCTCAGGCACTCACAGAACTCCTTCAGCACTCTCCTCAGCTCAGCTCATGATCCAAACCAACATGCCTGTCTCAGCTTCCTCTGGGCCAGCCCGGGGTAGCCTTGGCATGCTGGCCGTGAGCTGGAAATCCAAATGCTTCCCTCAACAACTAAATCACTGTGACCTTGGACAAGTGGCTTCATCTCCAGGTCTCTTTGTTGGAGGGGAAACCAGCCAGCCCCAACCTCCTCTTATCTAGCCCGCCCACTGATTCAGAACCACACCAGGGCAAAGCCTGGTAGGCCAGGGGTTTCAGCATTCCTTGTTCGGCCCAAACCGTGGCCTTGTCTAGGCAATCAGCAAAGCTGCCACAGTACCTGCCTCCTACCTCAAGGTAAATCCACTGTGATGGCAGACAGAGCCAGAGAGCCTAGCCAGGGTTATCGCCATCCTGCTCACTGAAGATGGGAGATGACCATGAGTCACAACCACAAGTCGCTACTGAGGAGAGGTGGGGGGAGCGGGAGGTAAAGGTGGGTCTGTACTCCCACTGCCACCCAGGGCAGACAGAATCACAGTCTGACCCACAGGAAGATTTGAGCAAATGACAACTGAGGTATTGGGACCCTTAGGGGTTTCCAGCCTCCAGGATGGAGTATGAAACATGATGAAAACACAAGAGAGCCAAAAATGGAAGAGTATGCCCCATCCCTAGACAAGCCTTGGGCACTCCCAAAGCCACCACTACACAGCCCCCATAGAGAACTGGGAGCTCTACTCCACACTAATGACCTTTGCCTTAAAAACAGTAACTCTGGTCTGACCCACTTTTCGCAATAAGGCAGGTTAATGATCAAGTTCTGGCACAAACACCTCCTCTGCCAAGGAAGTTAGCTTTGCCCTCATAGAAAGGCAGACCCCCCCCCCCAGATTAGACCAGACCAACACCTAAACGAACAAAGATCACAGCCTGAGACCTGAGGTTAAGCCCTTGTCTCTGACAATGAACCAGAGAAGCCCCTTCACCCCTCCACACACACGCGCTCCTCCCACAGCCCAAGCCCGGGAAGCGTCAAGCGGAGCCTCACTTGCAGGGCTGTGGCCCTGCTGCACAAGGAATGCCTGGGATCCTGACGCAGAGCAGGACCTGACGGAGGTTTGGCCGGAAGTGTCAGTGACCCCAGACCAGAGAGATCCCCATGCACCGGCGCGGAGGGGGTGGGGCCACCGATCCCACCGGTCTGCGGCTGCAGCGAACCCTGAAACCGCGTGTGCGCGCACGTGTCCCCGCGGTCTGATGCGCTTGTGTCCGCCGCGGCTGCCCTTCACCGGACCCCATGTGCGAAGCCCGGGCCGCAGCCAGGGGCGACAGTGAAGGTGACCTTCATGGCGGGGGCGGCCCAGTGGAGGACCCAGTGCGATGCAATCGAGCCCTGCGCGGCGGGAAGGCTCGCGGAGTCCCGAACCCGCTCAGCCGGCCCGTTCAGCTCCCCCGCCCGCCTGCCCCTGGCCCCGGCCCGCTCACCGGCCGCACTCGGCCGCCCCTTGCCACCGGCCTGCGAAACGTGCTCCCGGGCGTTGTCGGCCGGGGCGGCAGCCGGCAACTCGTCCGTCTTGATGACCATGGTGGCGGGAGCGGGCGTCCGGCTCGGCTGTCCGCACCGCCCGCCACGCCACTAACCCAAGTGCCCTGCGCGCCGCGGCCGCTGCGGGAAGGACGGAGTCACCGGCCCACGTGGTGTGCGCTACAGCCTTTGACCCCACCGCCGCTCCCCTGCCCCGCCCCCGCGCCCGCCCTGGCCCACGGCGGCCCGCGAGGGACAAAATGCATTGCGCCTCGTTGCTCATCCACCAACGCACTGACTGTCCGGAACGTCTTAAAGGCAAAGTACCTCGCCTCAGGGGAAAGACTTCGGCCCCCTCGTGGGCGGGGCTTCGAGGAGAAGTCCCTGCAGTTCGCTGCCAGTTGGGCGGGCGCCATGACCTTGGGTGGAGACTGGCCTAGGACTGCCATTACACACGCTCTCCTCCCCCAATGATTGGCTACTTTCTATTACAAATCTGCCAAGTGATCCAGCAGTTTTTAATCTGCGGTGTTAGAGAGACCCTCAGTGTCCTCGCCAAGTGTGCCCTTTCCCATCGAAGGGAGGGGACTGGCATGCGCCTGGATTGTTGAGGTGGGGGTGCAGGGCAACCTAGAGCATGGTCACCAGGGGTGGGTGTGAGAACGGCTGATGGGGATGAAATGTCAGAAACTGACACCAAATTTGCCCTGAACCACCACCGGCTCCTCCCCTACCAGATGGGTTTTTCACTTCCAGGCTTAATGTCGCCCTCATTTTACAAGGGAGGAAGCCAAGGCCAAGGTCACATAGAGAGGAAGATTAGAGCTGGGTTAGTCTAAATCCACAACCTCAACGCTTTGCAGTAGTTCATGTTTTTCAGTTCAATTGGCTGGGTGGAGACTGAAGAGGAGGGAGAGCAGACATTGTGTCAGGAGTGACTGTGTGTGTGTGTGTGTGTGTGTGTGTGTGTGTGTGTGTGTGTGTGTGTGTGTGCGCACGCGTGTTGCTGAGGATTGAACTCAGGACTTCAGGCATGCTGAATATGTCTACCCCTGAGCTACTCCCCTAGCCCTACAAGTGACATTTGAGCCAGGTCTTGTCAGTGAGTTGAAGGTGTCCAGCGAGAGTGGGGTGAGCCCTCCCTGCACAGACTCTGGGAGACCTTGTGAAGCATTTAGGGCATAGTCTTGACATTTGCCAGGATCTAATAGAAATGGAAGTCTGGCGCTGCAGAGAAGGAGAAAGGAGAAGGGGAGCTATCTAGGCACTTGCACAAACTGCAAAGGAAAGTAGACTTTGCCCTGGAGTACAGGCAGTGAGAAGAACTAGTGAAAGGAGGAAAACTCCAAACAGGAGGATGGGAGGCGAGAAGTGATAAGATTCCTCACCTTTCAAAATGACCTTATCACCTGCAGTGCAGTAGAGAGATACAGCTCACCTTGCTGCCTAGCCTGATGAGTTCCCCTAGTTGGGATCTCTATTCATTCAGGTTAAGTCCAGTCCTTGGCTTCATCCTAGGAAAGAATTTCAGAATGAATCAGAGAGGGAAAAAAAAAAAAAAAGAGAGAGTTTATTAAGTACACACTTTAGGAGAAGTGTGGGCGCTCAGAGAGTAAAATACACTTCCAAGACATGGACGTGAGTTTCTTGAGTAAAAAAAAAGAAGCCCTTAGATGTCTTAGCAATGCATATGTATTTGGTGACTTTACAAGATGGGTTTAGGAAGTTATCATTAAGGTGAGTTTACAGAAATGTGTATCAAGGGAGTTGTCTGTGCATAAACATGGCTCCTAATCCCATTTGCGAGATTAGGTTAAATTTAGAGGCTTCATGTATTTTGATCCTAAGCATAGCTTCTTGTTATTTTAACACTTTTTTATTATTTAAAATGTCTCTCAAAAATAACATCTCTCTGCAGGCAGTCTTCACAGCAGTTTTCTTGGTAGTTGTGTCAAAGCTCTTGATTCTCAGCTGGTGAGATTCAAGCCAGATCCTGAGGTGAAAGCTCTTTTCCTTCCCATGTACCCCATATTTCCCTGTCTTTCTATCCTGCCTCAGTCTCTGGCTATTTTGTGAGGGACAAGGGGAACAGAGCTGGACTAGAGGGACTATTGCACCAGAAGGCTGGAAAGAAGAGCAAGACTGGACATACAGAAAAGGCAGATTTGTTGTTAGGTGCCCATGGAATTGGGTCTGACTCATAGCGACCCTCGGGTTTTCAATGCCTGATAATTTTGAGATTGTTTCTGGGAGTGTACTGCCACATCTACCATTTCTGCAGTGCTGGGGATCGAACTCAGGTCCTGAGAGAGTGCAAAGTAGGTGCTCTACCAACTGAGCTAAACCCCAGCCCAAGAAGGCAGGTAGGCAGGCAAAGTGATGCATGAACTTAACACTGCATTGGACTGGAAATCTGTACCCAGCAACCTCTACCTTGTTTGTGAACTTGAGCAAGTCACTTATCACCCTGATGAAACTCAGGTGCTTCACTCTACCCATACACACACACTGGGGATTGAACCCAGTGCCCCAGGCATGGTAGGCAAGCACTCTACCACTGAGTACACTCCCAGCCCTAAGGTACTTCCTTTATCAGATAAAAACACACATCTATCTCCCTTCGCTTAGCTGTTGGGAGGAGATAGTGGTCATGAAAGCACTTTGGAAAGTATAAAACACACTTGTGATTCACTCAGTCTTTCAAGCAGATTGCAAGAGCTTAATACTACAGGAAAACCAGAGGTGAGCCAGGCGCTGTCCTTGCCCAGGCTGGTATCCCAGCAACTTGGGAGGCTGAGGCAGAAGGATTGCAAATTTGAAACCAGAGGTAGTGAGACCTTGTCTCAAGATGAAAAGCAAAAAATGGTCCGAGAGTACAGCTCAGTGCTGGAACACTTACCAAGCATCCACCAGGTCCTGTGTTCAACCCTCCAATACTGAAAATAAATAAATAGTAACACATTCACACAGTTCAAACTCCAAAAAGTGAACAGATGTTGCTGGCATTAGATGTCATTGAATCAGATCTGATTCATAGTGACCCTATGTACAGCAGAATGAAACACTACCCAACACTATGGCATGCACAGAATCTTTTTGTGTCTGAGCCCATTTTAGTGAAAAGTCTCTCCTTGGCCCCTAGCTAACTAACAAAGGCTATCAGTTCTCTTATACCCTTCTAGTGATATCTCTAACATATAAAGTGATGTCTATACATACAGTCTCTCTTTTCTATACTCTTTTCCTTTTTATTAGATGAATGTATAGCATACTTTACCTGCTATTCTTCATCCTGATTTTTTTCAACCTAGCAATATATTCTCCGTATATATGCACGAACAGAGCGCTTGCGCTCTCTCTCTCTCTCTCTCTCTCTCTCTCTCTCTCTTTCTCTTTCTCTCTCTTTTTCTGTGTGGGGGGGTTGGTATTTAGGGGCTGAACCCAGGGCCTCCTGCATACTTTTCACGTGCTTTACCACTAGTTGCATCCCTGGCCCCTTTTCTATTTTTTCATCTTGGGACAGGGTCCCACTAAATTGCATAAACTGCCTCTGGCCTCAAAGTTGTGATCTTCCTGCCTCTGCCTCTAGAGTCCCTGGGATTAAAAACGTGTGCCAGTGTACCCAGCTGTCACTGGAGTTTAAGAGGGGTAATATTCCATTGTATGGTTTTTACCATAATCCTTTTAAGCAGTATCTGACTTATAGGTACATAGTTTGTTTCCACAAAACTTCAGCATTTTGGAGAATTGCACTTAGTCCATTGTAGCTGATGTTGGAAGCCCCTTCCATATTGGTGATGCTACTTATAACATGAAGAATCATAAGTTTTAAGACATGAAGAATCATAAGTTTTAAGACATTGTTGGGGTAGAGGGCAGCAAGCCTGGGGATGTGGAAACAGAACCACACAGAAAGCATTATCCTCTACATTTGGTAGACTCTGGAGATCTGACCTGTAACCATGTACTAAGCAGACTAATTCGTTTTTTCTCCCCTTTTTTATTAGTAATTTTTTTAGTCAGTGTATAAATCAATGGATTTCATCATGGCATTTACACACACACACACACACACACACACACACACACACACACACACACCATTGTACGTGGTTCATGTTCACCTCCCCATTACCCTCTCATGTCCCCAGCTTTACAACCCTGCTCCGGGTGGTCCACCCCACAGTCCAAGTGACCTACACCAATGTCTTTCATTGCAGTCAGGTTTTGTTTTGTTATGTTTTTTTTTTTCTTTTTTGCAGTGTGGGGCATTGAACCCAGGGCCTCAGGCATGCTAAGCCAATGTTCTATGTCAGTGGCAGTGTTACCAAGACATCAGGGGAGGGATCTGGGAAGTGGACAGCAAACCTTGGTTCTTGGTCATATTTATGAATGAATTTACAAACAGACCCAGAAAGGAACTTGAAGATAGTTTATTTCGAAATAAAAGGAAGAGAGTGAGAGCCAGGGCCGACTGGCTCAGGGTGAGCAGGCTGGAGACTTAGAGAAGAAAGATGGATAAAGACAGAGACAGTTATGCTTTCTAACACAGAAATCAGGAAGCAGACAGGCCCAGCAGTGATGATCCAGGAACAGTGGCAGTTATGCTTCCAAGTTAGAGATCAGGAATCCTATAGGTCCAGCAATGAGGCCACAGACATCTCTGAACATCTGCGTGGAGCTGTAGGTATCTGCGGGCAACTGCTGCAGACTTCCATGGGTTGCTCTGCACGTTCCTGAGAACTGTAAGCATTGTGGAGAATTGTAGGTGACCGGACACTGCAAACATCTTTGAATATTGCAGACTAGACACTGCAAACTACAGATATTATGGATTTCTGGACACCACGGACTCTACATTGAGGGGAGGGACTTTGGGGGGTTTTAAGTCCCTATCTCATTAAAGGGCTGGGATTTAGCTCAGTGGGTAGACCACCGCTCTGCAGTCTTTGAGGTCCCGAGTTCAATTCCCAGCACTGCAAAAATGGGAGAAGGATGTGGCAACCCACTCCCAAGGCAATCCGGAAACAATGTCATTGAAAACCCTATGAGGGTCGCTATGAGTCAGACACAACTCGAGGGCACCTAACAACAACACAACATCTCATTAAAGGGACAGATATTCCTCCCCTCTCTTTGACCTTGTTTTCAGGTGTGCCAGATTTCCCTCACCTCAGTTTAGACTGGCCACTCTAAGCTGTGCAACAGGTCTTTATTGCAGGAGGTGTCCAGTCTCAAAGGAGAACTTCCTTCCTAGCCCTGACATGAAGGTACCAGGGACTTTCATATGTAAATAGAGTTCAGGTTGCAGATTAGAACATTTGTAAAGATGCTACCATGAGTTATACACCAGGTTATCTGGAAAAGAGCAGCCATGCTTGGAATTCACCATTTGCCTTCAATAGCACCCTTGCCCTGTCCTTCACAGGCTCATGTTGAATAACCCCAACCTCAGGGCTGCCTGCTTGCAGCTGTACCATTGTGGCATCCCATCCCATCTGGTCTCAGAAGTTAAGCAGGGTCAGACCTGGTTAGTACTTGGATAGGAGACTGCTTGGGAACACCAGGCTTAGGAGGACCCAGTAACTCACTCCCAAAAAACAATCAATCATTGAAAACTCTATGAATAGAAGAGAAAAACGATAATAGTGTTTCATCTGTTGTATGTAGGGTCGTTATGAGTTGGACACCAACTCAACAGCACCTGACAGCAACAACAGGGCTTCCTGGGCACCTCAGTTTCCCCATTTTGGGGCTCCACATAAAGGCGCTGTATACATGCTGAAGGAGGTTTATCTAGGCTGAGACCTAGCCTGCATAATTAGCCTGCTTGAACCCTCCCACCTCCCTAATTATTGTTATGATGGATATACCTACTCAGCCTGCCATGTCTACTCCCCTACTCCTACTCCTCAGTTCCCTAGGGGTGGAGAGGTGAGGCCGGAACTCAGAGCCCCTGGACTGCAGAAGGGAGTCCCTGTCTCCCTGGCTTGACTCTGGGAACCCAGAAAAAAGGAAATGCTACACTTCCCTCAACCTTACACC
>VMDO01002075.1:0-33318 GCA_007922755.1 Pedetes capensis
TACTCTAAAAAGAAATTACACAGGGAATGTGATTCTGGGAGACAGACTTCTAACTCTCCTTTGGCATGTAGCTATGACCTTGGATGGAATTTCTACTAACTTGATAATTCAATTAGCATATAAGTGTAGAGTCTTACATTGGAAACATATGATTGGAGATTCATGTTTCATTTATGAAAAGAGAATTTTACAAAATAATTGTCTCTATTTTTCCATTGAATATAAGAACAACAAATTAAATATAGACACAAAATAAGTTTCTTACAAAAAAGTAAAATTTTATTGTATATATACAATTTAACTTTACGATGTTTATTTATTTATTTTTATTATTGTTATTTTATTATTATTATTATTACTTTTTCTCTTTTTTTGTGGTACTAAAGGTTGTACACAGGGCCTCACACTTGCATGCTTGGCGAATGCTGTGCCACTGAGCTGCACCCTCAGCCCATTTTTTCACTTTTTTTTGAGACAGGGTCTTGCTAAATTTCACAGATTGTCTCTGATGTAGGACTGGTGATCCTCCTGCTTCTGCCTCTTGAGTCGCTAGGATTACAGAGGTGTGCCACTGTGCCCCGCTAGGTTGTTTATTATAGTTTATCATTTTTTGAGTCAGATTTTGGCTATGTGGCCATATTACCAAAAGAGATGTACAAATTCTGTATAATCCTCATCAAAATTCTAATAACATTCTTCATAGAGATAGAAAAATAATCCTAAAATGCATATGGAAACATGAAAGACCCTGAGTAGCCAAATCAATCCTGAGTATAAAACAATTCTAGAGATATTACTTTATCTGACTTCATATTGAACAGCCATAGCAACAAGAAAGAGACACATAGACAAATGTAATAAAATAGAAGATCCACACAGCTATGGCCATCTGATTCTGGACAATGGCCCCAAAATTCTCCATTGGAAAAAGGACAGCCTCTAACACAATATGGCTACAAAAACTGGTTATCCACTGTAGAAAAACAAAAGTAGATCCTTATCTTTTATGCTGTATTTAAAAAGTCAAAATAGATCAACAACCTAGAGAAAACATAGGGGAAACATGTCAAGATCCAGGTATAAGCAATGACTTTCTAAACCAACTCTAATAGCTTAGAAAATAAAAGCAGGAACTGACAAATGGGATTTCATCAAACTGAAACGTTTTTGCCCAACAAAGGAAATATGAACAGAGTGAAGAGATGACCTCCAAAATGGGAGAAAATCTTTTCCAGATACTCATCTAATGGGATGTATAAAGAATTGTAAAGAAACATCTAAAAAGAACAAGTAGCCCAATCAAAAAATGGACAATTGAGGCAATGTGGGGGCACACCACTGTTATCCCAGTGACAAGGGAGGCTGAGACAGGAAGATCATGAGTTTCGGGCAAGACAGTCTGTGTAATATAAGACCTTGTCTGAAAGTTTAAAAAATAATAATTAATTAAAAAGGGGTATGGTGTGGCTCAGTGGTGGAGCACTTACCTAGCATGAAGAAGGTGCTGAGTTCTACCCACACTCCTGATTTAAAGAAAAAGGACAATTGAACTGAATAGACACTTTTTAAATGAAGAAGTACAAATTGCCAATAAATATATGGAAAAAATCTTCAGCATCTTTAATTATCAGGGCAATGCAAATTGAAACTATATTGAGGTTCCATCTTACCCCAGTCAAAATAGCTATCACAAAGACAACAAAACAAATGTTGGCAAGGATTTGGGGAGGGAAATGAACCTTTATACAGTTGAGGTGAGAATGTAAATTACTCCAGCCATTATAGAAATTAATATTGAGGTTCCTCAAAAAACTAACATCAAAACTTCCAAGTGAACCAGCTCTACCATTTCTGACTATACACTTAAAAGAATCAAAATCAATTTACTATAGAGATGCCTGCATCCCATTGTTATCACTGAACTATTCACAATACCTGAACTATGGGATCAATGTCCTTGCTCATCAAAGGATGAACAAACACATATATATGGGGTATATATACACAATGGAGTTTTACTCAGCAGTGAAGAAAAATGGAATTATGTCCTTAGCTAGAAAATAGATGGAACTGTAGAATATCATGTTAAGTGACATAAGCCAAATTCAGAAGAACAAATATCATATTTTTTTCTCATATGTGAAATCTAGTATGGAGAAAAAATGAAAAGGGGATTATTATGGAAGGTACTACTGTAGAAAGGAAAAGGGGAGAGGTAAAAGAAAGAGTGGGCTGGGATTTGGCTCAGTGGGTAGAGCGCTGTGCTGCAGTCTCTGAGGTCCTGAGTTCAATTCCCAGCACCTCAAAAATGGGAGCAGGGCCTGGCAATCCACTCCCAAGACAATCCCGGAACAGTCAGCCATTGAAAACCCTATGAGGGTCGCTATGAGTCGGATACCAACTCGACGGCACCTAACAACAACAACAACAAAAGAAAGAGTAATAGAGGAGTGAATATGATCAAAGCACAATATGCATGTGTGAAAATGTTATAATTAAAACCCTTAATCTGTACAATTAATATATGCAAATAAAAAATACTGGCCAAGTCTGGTGGCACATACTTGTAGTCCCCAAAACCAGGGAGGCTGAGGAAGGAGGATAGCAAGTCTTAGACCAGAGATAGCCTGCACAACTTAGTTAGACCCCCATCTCAAAATAAACAACAAGAAGAGGGGGACTTGAGGCTCAGTAGTAGAATGCTTGTGTACCATGTACAGGCCCTGGCCTCACTCCCTCAGCACTACAGACACACACACACAAATACTGTATAAAGCCAGTATGTATCTACATAGAAATTAGATCTATGAGGGGAAATGACTTTTTTTCTACCAAGTATATTAAATCATAAATTAATTTATACATGATATTTTCTTGAAAAATAGTTCTTAAAGTGTGAAAAATAACTAGTTGAGATAAAACTGGTTGGATTTTAAACCCTTTCAATTCTAAGGTCCCATTCAGCATCTTAATGAAATAACTTGACACTTCAAATAAAAAGACAATCTAAGCAGTTTAAGAAATTATCATTCAGACTTTTATACAAGTTAAGAAAATCTTTAATAATATAAAACTGTCACAAATGGAAAAACTTCACCAAATTTTTAGTAATATGTGAAATATCATTTTGGAAATTGTTTGAAAAACATAAAGTAAAATAACACATTAATACTAAAATAAGAGTTGATCACATCTGCTTGCTCACATGTAGGTTTACTCTTCAAAATGGGGCAACAGAACCAAACACTCCCTTCCTTCAATGGTGGCTTTGTGGACAATCACATACTGCACATTTGGCCATGAATGGGAAGGGTAGCCAACTAAAAGTAATCCAAAATCCCAATAGTTTTCCTGACTATCTCAAGTCTTGAGAGCCCTACCATGACACTCTTCATGGAAGGAAATATGTTGCATAGGTGGTGATTAGGACTATAGAAAGGTGGGCCATTGATATTTTCTTTGCCATTGGATCATCCCTTTATCCTACTCAGGTTCCATCTGCACTTCTCTAGTTCACACTTACAACTGCTATACACAGGCTGACTGCAATAATACACATGATACAAAATAGTGCATGTGTGTTTAGGGAAAAGGAGATTAATTCACTATGAGGAATTCAAATACTCTCTGTGTTTGTTGTTTTTATTTTCTCAGTGACATTTTTTAACTCTTTCCATTTTTCCTTTGAGTCAAAAGTATGTAGCATCAGAAGCACTGTTCACAAAGACCCAGGGCAGGATCAGTGACCGAGTGAATTCAGAATGAAGATGACCTTTCCTTTAAACCTCAGTAGTTGACTTGATTGGGAAAAAATGATTTTTTAAGGAGTCTTTGAGAATATTTATTGGATTTCTTCTACAGGATGTCTTAATAGATGGTCACATTTCAAACCAAAAAAGGAAGCACCTTATGATTTTTATTTTTCAAAGAGCTAGGCTACTTAACTTGGATGTTGTATGAAATTTAATTTTTGTGGGTTTTTGGTTAGTTTTGATTCAACATTTGAGGAAAATCATGAAAAATGCAATGCTATGCATTAGCAAGTTTAAACAGTTCATTCAGAACATTCCTACTTCTCATGACAGCACATGGGCCTATCTGGGTAACATCTTTCCAATTTCTCCCTATCAGATGTGGCTGTTTTCCTTGAAAGTAGATGTCATATATTTCCTTGTGAGCAGAAGCCCTGTACACTGGCATAGATGAAGAATGTCACCAAGCCCAATCCTAGGCCAGATACTGACAGCAGGTTCAGATAACTTTCATAACATCATCTTATCAAGCCTTGTAAGTCTGAGCCAACAATAGGCACCTGTGATATTAGGCTTCTGGAAGCACTCTGTCTATGGTCTTAGCTTTTCCTCTATGAAAGCATGCAAAAGAAAATGTAACCTAGTTTTTGTTGTTGTTACATGCTCCAGTCATGTCCAACTCATAGCAACCTTCATAGGGTACTGGGGGAAATTGGGAGAAAATTGACAAAAACCCCAAAACTGGGAAAACAGCTTTTAAGATCTGGTTTTTAAATTAGAAATGGAGGGAAAATTAAAGTAATCTGATTGGACATTTGTACAAAACCTTTCACAAATCCCCCAAACCTGATTCGACAATTGGACTCAAAGCTGATTGGCTCAGGCCATACCAGGGGCAAGCTATATAAGGAGCTGCACTGCAGCAGCTCTCTATCTCTTTCTCTCCCACCCCCTGTCTCCTCCATCTCTCCCCCCACCTGGACCCTGATGAGGAAAGATCTCTCTCTCTCTCTCTCTCTCTCTCTCTCTCTCTCTCACCCAGACTACTGACAAAGCAAGAACTCTTTCCTCATGACCACTGAGACCACCAACACTAAAGTATATGCCCTTGAGGCAGTATAGGAGCTGCTAGCACTTAAAACTATACAATTTAGGTTCCTCTCAGCCCTGGTAAGGGCATAGAAATAAAGAGCTGTGTTTTCTCCCACAAGGCAAAAGTGCCTGAGGCTTTTCCTTTCTCCCATCTCTACAGTCGTTCCTGGGGGCCACAGGAGCACATACCCCTCACCCGAGGGTCCCCAGTGAATTGTGTTTAGTATCTGTGTGTGTGGCAGCTCTGCCCATCTGAACCTTCGGGCTGCACTGGGAGGTGCGTGCCCCACAATAGGGTTTTCAATGGCTGATTGCTTTTCAGGATTGTCTCAGGACTGGATTGCCATGTCTTTCTCTCACAAGGTAAACTTACATATTCTTAGTTTCAAAATAAAGAACACTTTAGATAAATTTCTCTTTGGTGACATTAGGTAACAAGTTGAGGAAGAGCAAGGAATGTGGAAGCATTTAGAACTAAGTAAGGTCTGATTGAACATAGAACCACAACTATTTCCTACACCAGCTTCTCAAGGTGCAGCTCAAGCCATGGCTGTTTCCAACTATTTGCAAGTTTGCCCTTGACTTTTTGCTATCACAAGGCTCAAAATACTCTGGACGACCCAGTGATTTATACAAACTCCATTTCTCTAAAAGTATAAAAGGCCATTCATGTTACTTGAGCTGAGCTGGCCAGGACATTTTCTCTTGTGCTGTCACTTGGTGTTGCAACATTAGACCCAACAAAAAGCTTCTATTGATTGGTCCTTGTGTACTTTTGTGGTGTCGACTTAACTGGTAACACAAAGGAGAAAGCAGGGGATACAATAGAACAACAGAACAAGGATTGCAGTAGTAGGCAGTGGCAGAGAGTGCAAATCAGCCAGAATGCTGAGCTGCTGAAGCAGCAAAGCAGCTGACTGCTTGAGAGATGAAGAGGTGAAGATGAAAGATCAGTGACTGTCAGTAGCAGGAGCAGCAATAACACAGCAGAAGGCCCTTGATGGCTGCCTACCAAACAGTGGCAACAGGGCAGGAAAATGGGACAGTGGAAGAAAGAGAAAAGGCTGTAAATAGAAAAGAGAAACTTCAGGCCCTATCTTCTGGACAAGCTTCAGAGAGCTGACAAGTCCTTATAACCAAGGATCTCAGACATCCTAGACCCAGAAGATTTTAACACTGGTCACTGTCTAAGATGAAAACTCCTGATACCTAATCTTGCCCAGAAGCTACAACACAGGCAGTATCTAAAGTTGAGGAAATTTAACACCTAACCCAATCAGGAAGCTGCCATGCCAGATACTGTTGAGAGCTGAGAAATCCTCATCTCCTCAGTGTATGTAGGAGTGTAACACTTGAAGGGCTGATGAATCCCAACCTCCTTGGCCTACATAAGATCTGTAACAATAGGAGGCTACACTTGCTGCTGCTCCTGCTGTATACTGCCACTGTACACTGCTGTCAAATGTTGAGGGACACAACTGTTGGCTAAGGCCAGCATTTGAAGGGTTTCTCCTTGCCTATCCATGATTTCTATCCAGGTAGACCAAAAGGACCCCAGCCAGCTGATTGGTGACAAAAAGAGAGTTTACTCATTGAAATTGATCCAATGAACATTTGAACTAAAATATCAGCATATTAAGCCACACCCCATGGTACTTGCCAGTGTTATCTGGGACTTAGGAGGCAGATTTGTCATTTTGAGGCCAGAAGCAGCATATGCAACTAAGGGAGATCCTATATCAAAAAATTGAAAAAGTGTCTAGGAGTGGAGCTCCTAGACTTGCCTACCATGAGCACTTGCCTACCATGAACATGGCTCTAGGTTCAAGTCCCAGTACCACAAAAAAATATTAATTAAAGTATTAAGGCATGTGGTGATACTCTTTGACCCAGAAGAATTTAATGTTAATAATTCAAACGTAAATGATGCTCCATGGAAGAGTCTTATGAACCACATGAAATTTAATTCTTTTGGCCATATGATAAGAAAGTAGAAAAATTAGAAATATACTCTTCTGTGATTTTTTTGGAAGTGCTGGGGGATTGTCCCAGGGTGCCTCTGAGTTGCACCCTAGCCAATTTTTTATTTTTTATTTTGAGAAAGGGTCTCTCTGAGTTTTTCAGGCTTCCTATGGACTCCAATTCATAACTTGGGAGTGAGTTTCTAGGACCAGGTCATCTCCCATCCAAGTACTAACCTGGCCTGACCCTGCTTAGCTTCTGAGATCTGATGGGATCTGATGCCACAGTTGTACAGCTGCAGGCAGTCCTTTAGATGGCTTGAGAAAATTAAATAATGCTTGGAAAACAAAAAAGGACTAATTCATCATCATTTATACAAATTATGGATTAATTTATATTTTTGCCTAATGAAGGTCATACATACATTTCATATGAAGGAAAAAATCTACAGTTTCTTATTTTTCTGTCAAAGGCAGAGAGGAAAATATAGCAACAGAAATAACATAAATAAGCATGACTTTCCCATGCATCATTTGCCTCGACATTTCCAAATACACAAACAACTGATCATGGGGAATTTGAAGTGTTGGTCCTTCTTGCACTGTCTCCCCAGACCCTCTCTGAAGAGACTATCATTCTGATGTTATCTCTATAAAAACTTCTCACATAGTTGTGGCCTCTTGGATTTAAGTAGAGAAAGGTGAACCTCTGAAAAGGTCTTCTTCTCTCTGTCCATCCCATGGGTCTCTCTCTTGCTTCAGGACCTGGAAGACAGTCACAGCTCTGAAGCTGCAGGCTGGACATGTTATCTTTTTAAAAATGTCATAAAAAGTTCTATTAAAACAGCTGGTAGCTCATGTTCAGAATAAAGCTGTATGTCTCAACTTCTTTGTGTGATTGATGTATAGCAAAATTGTTTTGATTGTTTTAATCTATTTTGACTACATTTCTGTCCTGACCACATTTCTTCCTTATATGTAAGCCTGCACAGTACCATCATACATCACTTTATTTATTAAAATTTTCCTACAATATGGAAATGATCAAAGATATTTTTGTCTTCTTCTCTCTCAATCTTCTTTATAGATTACCTTCTTTAAACAATGCAACTTCATAAGGCCTAAATCACTCACAGAGCTTCTGCTAAACACTCAGGCATGTTCCTTTCCTAACACATGCACTAGACTCCCTTAAAATTATTCTGTTCTTCTGATTAATTAATAAATTCACCAACTTTGGATAGTCCTGATGGTCCAGACTCTGGATGGTCCTGAAATTGATTTCTGTGTTGTTAAGACCTCAGTTGAAGTCCCTGAGGATCTGGGGTGACTCCTCAGGCTGAAAACCAGCAACTTCAAGTTGCTGTGCCTTCTTCCAGAGACATCTTCAGTCCCCTTAGTAGCCTTTTATGACAAACCCTTCTACCTGATCTAACTTTTTGAATGTGTTGTTAAATTTAGCAGACTACCATCTTCTACCAGCCCTAAAGCAAGAATTTTATAGATGATATATGAAACCTGTAGAAGGATCTTCCTGTCTGCTATATAGCCTGGTTATTTGATGTCCCCACCAGTTAATTTCATATGTGAATTGATTTCTTTTGGTTTATGACTGTAAAATCCCACATAACATTTTTCACAGTGGAACATGTCATTCAGGAACACCAGAATCCAGTTTCTGCCATGGACACTCATATATGGTGCAGAATAAATTATATTTTATTCTCTTTGGAGTAGAGCTGTATTTTTGTGTTGACTCTGTCATGTAATATGCTGATATTCTCCAATATATTTCAAAAAATATGTAATATTTTGTAAGAAAACAACAGATTCAAAGGAAAGCTATGTGTTATTTATATCAGACCCTTCCAAGTTGGTTGATTCTAAACACTTCTTCCTTTCATTCTTCATACCTTTTCTTTTTTCTTTCTTTCTTTTTCTGTTATGAGCTATATTATACCTTTGTTCTTTTAAATAAACTTTAGCCAATAGGGATAAAATTAGTAAAATAAGTGATTTACTTATAAATTTCCTGTGTTAAAGAATCTAACAGCTGATATTTTATTTACTTTACCTCTAGCTTCTTTTCATTTTCCCAGTTTTACCATTCCAGTTGTACCATAAAAAGAACTAGGAATTCTGATGAAATAAAAAAGCAGTATTACTTTTAATATTTTCCTTTGTTGTTGTTAGATGTGGTCGAGTCGGTGTCCAACTCATAGTGACCCTAAGTACAACAGGCAGAACACTATTGTCAGTGCTTCTCTGCTGTTCATAGAGTTTTCAATGGCAGACTGATTTGGGGGAGTGGGTTGCTGGGTCCTTCTCCTAAGCCTACAGCACCTGGTGTTCCCAGGCAGTCTCCCATCCAAGTACTAACCAGCCCCAACCCTGCTTACAGGCCAAGATCTGATGGAATTGGACACCACAGGGCTATGGCTGCAGGCAATATTTTGCTTTACATGGGTGTAAATGTAATCACGTGTATGAATAGTATAACTTCTGTTGGAATTTTTACCTGTCCACAACTCCTCGGAACTTAATGAGTAATTTTTACAACTGTCTTCAGACTCAGCAGGTTACATTTATAGAACCTACACTAAAATCAGTCCAGAGACTGGGACAGAGAGTTCTGGAAACACAAATGCTGACTGTATGCTGATGTGAGGAATAGTGACGGGATGACCTGGCCTAAGGGATAGATTTCAGACCAACTCACAAGTCAGAAGAGATGGCCTGTGGAAATCTGAGGGTGTCTGTAAACCTATCCCAGGATAGTGCCTTGGAGATAAAGGAAAATGAAGCAAGCAGATATTAGGATTCAGTACAGGCTGATAGGAAGGGGTGCTAGGCAGAAAGAAATTGAATAAAGGCCCTATATAGGCACCTGATTCCCAGCCACTTTTCAAGACATAGATACAAATATGAGCTACCCATAAGACAAATGGCTAGACCTGGCGGTCAGTGCTTCCTTGATAGATAATATCCTTTGCAAATAGCAGCATTGCTGATAGATAAACCTTCTTGCAACTAATCTGGTCTGTAACCAGAACTCACTTTACATGTGAAGGCCACAGGTGCCTTCATGACCAGACTAGGAAAAGGCACCTCTCATCTGAGGCAGGACCTCTCCTGTGACAAACAGGAAAACCTACTTTAAGCCTAGGATGGCCAGCCTCAGCCATAAGAGTGAGAGAAATGTGACACAGCTGAAGAGAAGGTCAGAGAGAGGGAGGAATATCTGTCCCTTTAATAAGACAGGGAATAAAAGACCCCAGAAGAACCTTATGAATAGTTCTCAGCATGTCCCGTGGCATGCAGGGTCCACATTTGCAGATGTCCACCATTCTCAGCAGCACCACACTTTGTAGTGTCTGCAGTTCTTGGCAGATGTCCAGAGCAATCTGCTGATGTCCAAAGATGCCCAGAGACGTTCACCCTGGCTTGCAGATGTTGGGAGATGGCCACATCCTCCCTGCTGTGTCTACACACTTCCTGCCCTCTGACTCAGGTGCAAATGCCCCTGTCCAGGAATCTTCACTGCTAGGCCTGCCACTTTCTGATTTCTAGCTCAGAAAGAGTAGATTTCTCTCTCCTTCTGTCCTTCCCTCTCTCCTTTTCCCAGGGCAGCCTCAATCCCCAGCCTGCTTGCTCTGGTACTGAGGGTTTTCTTTTCTGTTCCAATGCTAAATAATTTATCTTCTAACCTTTCTCTGGGCCCAATTCTAAGTTCTTTTGTAAACCTGACCAAAGACTGAGGTTTGCTGCCAGCTTCCTGAGTCCCTCCCCAGGTGCCACAGTAACACTGAACCCCAGAACTCCATCCCCTACTAACAATGCCACTGCAAAATATGACTGTGGGAGACCAGAATATGCACCCAAAATATACCTGCAGGTCTATTGGTTATTTGAAGGTGGTCACTTTGAGAAACAGCGGGCACAGGAGTAGCACTGAAACACTCCCCTTTATGAAGGAAACGTGTATGTGCAAAGGCATTGTAATAAGAATCCCTTAGAATTATGATTCCAAAGAAGTATTCAACATGTTTTTTTCCTGGGAGGCTGAGGCAGGAAATCATGAGTTTGAGGCCAGCCTGGGTCACAAAGGAGATGCTGTCAAAAATAAAATAAAATAAAATAAAATATTGGTTTTTTCAGTCCCATCTCCCTATGGGAAATATCATGCTTAGACTAAAAACTGAATGGAAGCTGCCCCACAAAGCCCTGGTCCCTGGAACAAAGCCAGAATAGCCTCAGAGGCCCAGATCTGCCTCAACACACTTCCTGGCTTTTGTTCTACCCCTCCTTTAAGTCCTCTTGTTTCTCAGTGCATTATGCGTTCCTACCCCTCACCATCCTCAGAGCACCAATCCCCAGCCCTTTCTGTAGCTCACGATGCTGTGCAATCTTCAGTCATAGAGCCCTGCTCTTAGTCTCATAGTTTCACAAGACTCCTGTACATCTGAAGGTAATTAAAATAATTTTTCTCCTGTAATCTGTTTTCACATTGATTTAACTCACAGCCCAAACAAGAACCTAGAAACCATTTTCCTTTCCCAGAACAGACAACTGAACAAACTCTCTGGGGCTGGTGCCTTACACACTGGTTCTCTGGCTCCTTTCTCTTTCATTTCTGCAGCTGCAGCTTTCCATGCACAGCGTATTTGTTTAGGCCAGTTTTACTGATAGTTTCCTGGGCAGTTTGCATCTGTGGTTGTTTATTCTCAGTATTTTGCTTTGTGTGCAGTGCCACCTGCTGGCAGTCAACTGCTCTCTCCTTTAATTTCACAAGATGCACTGTGACATTTAGCCTTCACAAATCACTCATCTGTAACTTCAGGTGACTGGTCTTGTTTGGGTGCCCTGCTCAATATCTTTATCAATGTATTTACTGATGTACCTTGATTTCATAGAAAATACATATTTCTCTTGAAATCTATTTCTAGTTAGTATAATTGTACTAATATCTTTCTTTATCAAATAATTTTTTAAAATATTTCCCTGAATGTATAAATCTTGGCAGGGTACAGAGAAATAAGACTTTTGTTATTTCCATTATGCAAGTGTTGCATTGCTTTTGGTTACATTTTCATGAACTTACATATTCCACCAAACCTTTCATTAGTGTTTGTTGTTAGGTGCCATGAAGTTGGGTCCGACACATAGTGACACTATGTACAACAGAATGAAACACTCCCATACCTCGCATTATTGACAGTGCTTCTGTGCTATTCATAGGGTTTTCAATGGCTGATTGTTTCAGGAGTGGATTGTCATGTCCTTCTCCCATTGATTAATATACAGTAAAAAACTGTATGCAATTATGGGTTATATTCGCTTTTTTCCTTCACGTATTTGTATTGTTGCATCATCTATTTTGAGATTATCCTCTCCTCTATCCAACCACATTCATTCCCCTTCCCTTAACCCTTTCCTCAACCTCCAAGGCCCCTCCCCCATCTTTCTACTCTGCTTTCATTTTCCCTTCTTCAGTAAATCCGATTGTTCATTTTAATACATTTTTTCTTCCTTTAGTTAGAACTAGCTCCCAAATATATTTGAAAATATATGGTATTTCTCTTTTTAGGCCTAATTTTGTTCATTTAAGGTAATATTATCTGTCCAGGCCCATCCATTTTTCTACAAGAGATATTATTTCATGCTTTCTTATTGCCGAGTATTACTCCATTGTGTATACATACACAATTTTTTTATCCACTCCTCTGTTGATGGATATTGTATTGGTTCTATATCTTTGTGATTGTGGAGAGTTCTGCATTAAATACGGAAATACAGGTTTCTCAGTGGTATGATGACTTATCACCCATTGGATATATTCCCAGGAGGGATACATTCCCTGCGTTGTATGGAAGTTATACTTTAGGCTTTTTTGTTTTTGTTTTTTGTTTGTTTGTTTGTTTGTTGTTGTTGTTTTTGTGATACTGGAGTTGAACCCAGGGCATTGCGCTTGCATGCTCTGCAAGTGCTAGACCACTGAGCTGCGCCTCTAGCCCTTTCTTTTTCTTTTTTTTTTTTTTTACTTTTTGAGACAGGGTCTCCATAAATTACACAGACTGCCTCTGGTCTCGAACTTGAGATCCTCCTGCCTCCACCTCCCACGCCGCTGTTATTACAGGCATGTGCCACCGCACCCAGCTTAGTTATACTTTAGTTTTCTAGGGTATCTCCATATTGATTTCCAAAGTGGTTGAAGTAATTTACAATCCTACAAGCAGTGTAAAAGGTTTCTTTTTCTCTGCATTCTTGACAGCATTTGTTGCTGTTGTTGTTGTTGTTGTTGTTGTTGTTGTTGTTGTTGTTACTATTAATCCTGGCCATTCTTACTGGAGTGATATGAAATCTCAATGTTGTTTTGATTTGCATTTCCCTAATGGCTAGGTATATTGAACATTTTTTATGTGCTCCCTCCCCCTTTGAATTTCTTCATTTGAGAATTATCTGTTCTTTTGCCTACTTATATCTTGGGTTATTTCTTATCTTGGAATTTGTTTTCCTAAGTAATTTGTATATTCTAGAAATGAATACTCTGTCAGATGTGTAAAGTGCAAAGACTTTCTCCCATTCAGTGGGCTGTCCCATAACTCTGTTGATTATTTCCTTTGCTGTATGGAAGCTTTTTAATTTCATGTAATCCCTTTGGTTAATTCTTGGTGGCACTTGCTGGATGATTGGAGTCTTGTTAAGGAAATAATTTCCAATGCCTATGTGTCGGGGCATGTTTCCTATATTTTCTTCTAGTAGTTTTAAGGTTTCTGGTTTTGTGTTGAGGTTTCTTATCCATTTTGAATTGACTTTCATGCAAAATGAGAGATATGGGTCTATTTTCAATTTTCTCCAAGTGGATATCCAATTTTTCCAGCACCATTTGTTGAATAGGCTATCTTTTCCCTATTGAATATCCTTAGCCCCTTTGTCAAAAATCAGGTGGCTGTAGCTGCATGAATGTATCTCTGGGTCTTCAGTACTGTTCCATTGGTCTTCAAGTCTATTTTTCTGCTAGTACCAATCTGTTTTTGCCATGATAGTCCTGTAGTCAGGTATTGTGATCCCATCTGCACTATTTTTGCATTTTAAGATTGTTTTGGCTATACGTGGTCTTTTGTATTTCTATGTGAATTTTAGGATTTTTTGATTTCTAAAAATTATTCCATTGGAATTTTAATGGGGAATGCATTAAATTGGTAAATTGCTTTTGTTAATATAGCCATTTTTAGAATATTTATTCTCCCATTCCATGAGCAGGGAAGATACTTCCATCTTCTAGTATTCTCTGAAATTTCTTTCTTTTATGTTTTGAAGCTTTCATGTAGAAATCTTCAAGGTCATTTGTTACATTGATTCCTAAATATTTAATTTTGGGGGGAACTATTGTAAGTGGGATTGATGCCTTAATTCCCTTCTCTTACTGTTTACTGTTGGTGTAAAGGAAGGATACTGATTTTAAGTGTTAATTTTGTATCCCACTACTTTGTTAAAAAAGCTAATTAGCTCTAAGTGTTTTCTAGAGGAATTTGGGGGGTTCTTTAAGTAAAGGATCATGTCGTCCATGAACAAGGATAATTTGACCTTTTCATTGCCTATCCCTTTTATTTCTTTCTCTTGCCTGATTGGTCTGGCTAGGACTTCAATTAAAATATCGAATAAGAGAGAGTAGACATCCTGGTTTTGCTCCAGATCTCAGAGGGAATAATTTTAATTATTCCCCATTTAATATGATATTGCCTATCCATTTGTCATGGGTGGGCTTTATGATGTTGAGGTATTTCCCTATTATTCCCATTTTCTCCAGGGCTTTTATCATGAAAGGATGCTGCACTTTGTCAAAGGCCTTCTCAGCATGAACGGAGATGATCATGTGATTTCTGTCTGCAAGTCTCATAACATGTTGAATTATATTGATTGATTTTCATATATTAAACCAGCTTTACATCTGTGGAATGAAGCCCACTTGATCATAGCATGCTATTTGTTGTCAGGTGCCATCAAGTTAGGTCTGACTCATAGTAACCCTATGCACAATAGAACAAAACACTCCCCAACAGTGTCTCATGCCAGGTACTGTGAGTGCTTCTCTGCTATTCACAGGGTTTTCAATGGCTGATAGTTTTGGGATTGCTTTAGGAGTGGATTGTCACGTCCTTTTCTTATTTTTTGTGGTGCTGGGGATTGACCCAATCGCCTCAGAAAGCACATATCAGCACTCCATCAACTAAGCCTGATCATTGTTATGGTCTTTTTTATGTATTATTGAGTTCAATTTGCCAGCATTTAAGTAAGCATTTTTGCTTCAATGTTCATCAGAGAAATTTGTCTATAATTCTTTCTTTGAAGTGTTCCTTGCCTGGTTTGGGTATCAGGGTGATACTGGCTTCATAGAATAAGTTTGAATGTGTCCCTTCCTTTTCTATATTATGAAATAGTTTGAGAAGAATAGGTATTAATTTTTCTTTGAAATTTTAATAGAATTCTGGTGTCAACCTGTCAGGACTTAGGGTTTCTTTTTGGAGAGATTTTTATTACTGTCTCTATGCCAGTGAATATAATGCAGCTGTTTAAATTGTTTATGTCCTCTGGGATTAATTTTGGTAATTCATATGTATTAATGAGCTTATCTATTTCTTCTGTATTTTTGTTTTGGGAGGAGTACAATTTCTCAAAGTATTCCCTGATGATCTTCTGGATTTCATTGGTATTGATGATTATGACCCCATTCTTACCTCTAATTTTTGTAAGTTGGGCCTTTTCTTTCTTTTGGTGAGATTGGCAAATGGGGTATCTATGTTACTAACCTTTTTGTAAGACCAGCTCTTAATCTCATTAATTCTTTGAATTATTGTTTTAGTTTCTAATTGCCTAATCTCTGCTTTGATCATAATAATTTCTGTCTGAGTACTCCTTTGGGGGTTGGCTTATTGTTGGTCTTCTAGTGCCTTGATATATGTCATTAAGTTATTTAATTGTAAATTCCCTAGCTTATTGAGGAAGGTGCTTATAGCTTCCCTCTTAGAACTGCCTTTGCTCTGCCCCATATATTTGGTAGGATGTGTTTTTATTCTTGATTGATTGCAGAATTTTTAAAATTTCCTTTCTGATTTCTCCAATGACCCATTGATAAATTCAGCAGTGTTTCATTTAATGTCCATTAATTTGTAACATTTATGAATTTTTTCTTGTTTTTGAGTTCTATTTTTATGCCATTGTAATCTGATAAAGTACAGGGGGTGATTTCTATTTTATTTTGTACTGGTTGAGGCCATTTTCTGGACTAAAATGTGATCTATCTTAGAAAAAGTTCCATGTGGTCCTGAGAAGAATGTGTATTCTGCATTTGATGGATGGAATATTTTGTAGATGTCTTTAAGGTCCAGTTGGTCTATGGTACTATTTAAAGTCTATCATTTCTCTGTTTTGTTTTGTTTTGTTTTCTTTGATTATATGTCTCTTGGAGAAAGTGGAGTATTGAAATCTCCCATAATTATTGTGTATGGCCCAAAGTGTTCCTTTATCTTCAATAAAATTTGTTTTATGAAGCTTAGTGCATCTGTATTTGGTGAATAAATATTAAGTATCTTTATGGGTTCTTGGTTGACTGTTCCTTTTACTAATATGTAGTGGCCTTCTTCATCTCTTGTGACTAGTATGAAATTGAAGTCTAAGTTGTCAGAAATAAGAGTCACTACTCTTGCTTTTTTTCATTCCCACATACTTAGCACATTGTTTTCCAGGCTTTGATTTTCTACCTTTTATGGTCTTTATGGATGAGGTGGTTTTCTTGAATGCTGCAATTTGCCAGTCTATGCCTCCTGAAGAGTGAATTAAGACAATTTACATTGAGAGTAAGTGTTGAGAGGAGGTTGTTATTTTGTATCAATTTGGTATTTGTTTCTATTTTTGATTCCCATTTACCCTATTGTTTTCTTAAATTCCTCTCATGTTTGTTATTCATTCCTTTGATCTTGTATTTGGGGCTGTCTTACCTCTCCCATGTGTGATATTTCATTGAGGGTCCTCTGCAATCCAGGCTTGTTGTTGTGGCTGTTAGATGCCATCAAGTCAGTGTCCAACTCATAATGACCCTACATACAACAGGCGAAATACTGTTAGCACTTCTCAGCTATTCATAGAGTTTTCAATGGCTGATTATTTTTTGCCAGTGGGTTTCTGGGTCCCTCTCTCAAGCCCACAGCACCTGTCCAAGTACTAACCAGGCCTGACCCTGCTTCCAAGATCTGATGGGATTGGATGCCACAGTGGTATCCAAGTATTATCCAACTACTAACCAAGTACTATCCAAGTACTATCCAAGTACTAACCAGGCCTGACCCTGCTTCCAAGATCTGATGGGATTGGATGCCACAGTGGTATGGCTGCAGGCTAATCTTGGCTTGCTGGCCCCAAATCATTCAAACAAGTCAATATCATGGAATGTTTTGAACTAGCTATTTTAAATGATAGCTTCCAACATTCCCTGGGTAATGTAATTTTGGTTGGCAGTTATTCTTTTTCAGGACTTGAATGATGCCTAATCAAGCTTCCATTGCTTTTAAGATTCGTGATGAGAAATCACCTGTTATTCTAATGGGTTTGCTTTTGTAAGTGGGTTGACATTTCTCCCTTGCAGCTTTTAGAATAGCTTTGCTCGCAACATTTAGCATTCCAATTATAATGTGTTATGGAAAGGATTTGTTCTAGTCTACTCTATTTGGAGTTCTGAAAGTTTCTGTTGTATATTTATCTAATTCTTCCCTTAGGTTTGGAAAGTTTTCATCTAATATTTCCTTGAATAGATTTCCTAATCCGCTCATATTATTTTCAGCTCCTTTATGAACCCTTCAATTTGTAGGTTATGCCTCTTCATTTTATCTAAGTCCTCTTGAAAATCTTGATCATACTGCTTCATCTTTCTTTCTTTCTTGGCATTTGAATAGATGAGATCCTCAATTTTTCCTTCAATATGAGTTTTCAGCTTCATCTAGTCTGGATACAGAAGATTCTACTGTAATATTGAGTTGATTGACTTTATTTTTTATCTCCGGAATTTCTGTCTGAATCTTCTTTAGGATCTCAATTTTTTGCTGAATTTTTCTTCCAAGTTTGATATGTTTTTGTCCAGTGCATCAATTGCCCTCATGGTGGTGTCTTTGAGGTCTTCCAACATACTTATAAACACTAAATTATTGATCTGGCATTGCTAAGCATCCAGTTATTTTGAAATTGTCCATTGACAGACTTTGGTCAATTGGATCTTCCCATCCACTTTGACCTTTTATGTTTCATGCATTTTTCTGTTGAGACTTACCTATTGCTTGGTCAGGCTGTTAGCTTGGTCTCACCTCCTCCATGTGTAAAGAGGTTCTTCCCACATGCTTCACAAACCTGGATGATGGTGGGGCACACTGGTGCTTATCTTCCCCCCCCACACACTGTAAGTCCTAGCCTTAGGGTCTGGTGCCTAGCTTTCATTGCAGCATCTACAGTCAGCATTGCCCCATCTGCTTCTCTTCACCCCTTGCACTCCCTTGCACCCCTGCATTCCCAGGCCCCAAATGCTTCACAGCCTAAACCATGTCTCTTAGATCACTAACCCTGCAGCACCCCTTCTCTGCATCACAGGCACACATGGGCTGTAAATGGGCCACAGCCTAAATAGTGTATCTTAGGCTCCCTGGTCTCATGACACCATTTATCTGCATCGACAGCACTACTGGGCTCCATTGCCTGAGCTGTCATTCTTAGGCTCCCAGGATGCATGGTGCTTATTTTCTGTGTTGCCAGCAGTCTCAGGCCTTAATTGTGCCACTGCCTGAACTGTCTACAGTCCCATCTTGCCCCTTCTATGCATAGCAGGTGCTCCTGGGTCCTAAATGTGCCACTGCCTTAACCATCTCTCTTTGGCTTGCCAGTCTCGTGGTGCCACTGCTCTTAGTTCCCAGCACTCCTGGGCTCTAAATGTGCCACTTCTTGAACCACCTCTCCCAGATTCCCTGGTCCTGTATTGCAACTTCTTTTTGTTGCAGACACTCCCAGGCCCTAAACATGCCTCAGCCAGAACAGATTTTCTTAAGCTTGGGGTTCCAATAGTAACAGCCATTCCTCTTCATCCCCCAAACTCACCACCACTCAGTATCCTTTTGGTTTACTGTTGCAATGGCACCAGAAGCCAGGGTGGCAACAATCTCTCCCTAATAAAGAGGAAAAAAACACAGTTCTATGGTCTGAGACCTTGCAGGAGGCCATGCAGTCCAACCTCCTGCCAGACCTCCATTTATGTTTCCTACAATACCTCTCACCAGCTGCACACTCTCCTAGAGGAACCTGTATCCTCTGAAACCTTTTCCCATTGTTTTCCCTGGGTTCAGGAGTCTGGTGAGTTACCCAGCCATTTCCTCCTCTCCTCCATTGTTTTAATCGACACTACTTCGCCAGTTGTCCTCATGCTGTCCTTTTGTTTTTCTCTTAATGATTAGAGCTGCTCTCTACTCTTTTTTGTTTGTTTGTGTGTTTGTTTTAAGTAAAGAGCTTCACTATTTTCCTAACCGTTTTCTTCTCCTGCTGAATTACGGCTGTTAACTGTCCACCATCTTAACTGCAACCCAGGAAAAGCACTTTCAGTTTTTATAGTCTGTAACATATGCCTCAATAAATGTATTAAATAGACAGAAAAAGTCATGTCCAAGAGATATTGTTCAGTATTACCTTCCAGCTCCTAATAATCTTATTTCTGAGTATTTCCCATGGTTTGAGTGTTGCTGGAATTCCTGGCCATAAACGTTGGCTCTGTTCTGATTGCTTATCAGCATTAATAGAAAAAGACATAACATATATAAAAATGGAAAAAAATAATTTATTTAAAGATTTTCCCCGAAGGATCCTTAATGTTTCCATCCTGCCCATCGCAGTGTCATAACTTGAAAAATAGGTGAAGCAAAAGCCAGGAAATCTGCTTATTTGGATTTAGACATAGGCCCAGTTACTGGAATCAGGACATAGCTTTTCTTTGGAGAAAGGCATCTCTCCTGGCTCTAGGACTCAGATGGGTCATGTTCACTGCCAGCCTGGTATTTCCTGCAGGGATCCTAATTCCTAGGGCCTCCCTTTCAGAGAGGAAAGACAGACATGGACTGTATCTTACATTATTGTGATGTTCTATGTTAAAGAGAAACAAATATTCAATGGTATTTGTTAAAGCACCATAGGAAAACAGTAAGTATAAGGACCGCTGTGTTAAGCATTGGGTCTCAATTCTGAGGCATATTGTGCTCAGCTCTGAATATAGCACAGGCAGGTGGGCAATTATCAGCTATGGGGCTATGGGGAGATCAGCAGAAGGAAAAACACTGAAAGGAGAGAAATGTCAGTGTAAAGAGGTTTCTGGCTAAAGTGACCAAAAAGGACAATTGACAATGATTGGCCAGGGTGGTCCCACAGCACTTGTGGAATGGCAGAAGGTGAGGAACCTGATCATGTATCAAACACAGAAGCTCTTGCCTAAGCTGATGCAACAAGTTTCTGGTTGATCGTGAGTTTTATAAAACAATGCACAAACAGACCTAGAAGTTACAAAATCCTGACCGAATTAGCACTATAAAGAATTTCTGTTACCTTCAGTGGACTTGCTGACATCCAGTGCTTTGTGTCAGACCTGGACCATGGTGTATCTGTATCTACTTCAATATCACACCTATGATCGATCCCTAATTATATGACCTGTGAACTTGTGGGAGAATGAAGAATGTGAAGGAGAAATAGTGATTATATTAAGACTCCATCTAGGACAGAAGTCTCTACAGGGATCAATACCTACTTGTATTACTGATACACTCTAATTTCTAAGGTCAGACTTGTGATGGAGAAAGTGGTAGTGTGAGCGGTGACGTGACAGGCATTTCCAACCTCACATCTTTAAACCATGAGATAAACATCGTCTTGACTGTTTTCTCCAGGTAGTGGGACTGTTCTGCTCTTTGTCCATAATAGTCTTTTTAAGGGCCAGGGGAGCAAAATGGAAAATTAGTCCGTTTCTGAGTCTGAGTATTGTAACTTCATTTGTCTTTCTGGTGTGACTACTTGAAATCAAGCTGTTTGCCTCCCAATGCTCATAAGCAGCCAACAATCCATGATTTATCGGTGGTAGCATTTATTATCCCACCGAAGTTTGCATTCCCTTCCCATCAATACATACGCATCCATGTAAATAGGACTCTAGTGCAAGAATATCATGGAAAATTTGAGAGAATTTCCTGTCCTCACTCCTCCCCTAAAAATGATTGTGATTATTTTTAGTTGATCCAAGTCAGACCTCTGTTTACCCAATTCCAACTCTCATTGGTTTTATAAGCCCAGTGAGAGTTTATAGATGCCCTAGATTGCTCATTATTTCTGTGCCTGGATCATCCTACTATACTGAGAAGTTTCTGTAGGAAATCACAGTTTCAGACATCTAATACCCACCTATGCCCTGCCACTATGCTACACGTCTTGGCCTTACATCTTGGCATCCTTTGATCCCTAATGAAATCTGGGAGATTTCTTCAAATATTGGTCCTTCTCAGCATTCTCAGAACCAAAGGAAAGCTGAAGAAGTATCTTTTAAAGTTTCCAAGTGAAACAGCAGATATGGCCATGTATTCCTCTAGAGACAGAATTACACATACGCCTCGGTTACCTCTTCTGGAAGTGATGAACTATAATATGCCAAGCCTGCATGATTGCTGCTGGAGATGATGGCCTTGGATGCTGTAGAGGTGATGAGCTGAAACAGCGAGGCCTGACCTGTGGGTGTCAGTCAGTTTCCTTCCCTCTCTCACTGTGTGGCATCTTCATAGCTCAGGTGCACAGTGGCCCAGGGCCAGTGAAGAGATCAGGCATGTGCACATGCACATGCTTATCAGTGTGACCTCTCCTCATTGAGGTGCTGTGATGGCCGCAATCACTGTGTGAGGCTCCTGACGGAAATGGTATGGTGGCCAGTAGATGACATTGAGTGGGTTCCTCCACCATGGAGGGAGTAGTGACTTGTCCTCACAAGGACACCTGTGAAACCCACAGGGAAAGCTAAATCTGTCTGCTTAGTTATCTGTACCTTTACATGGCCTTCACACTAAAGACTATATCCTTCCCTTGATTCCCATTAGCAGGCACATTCTGTGGTTAAGGAAATACCTCAGTGGGTCACACTCTCAGGATTCCCCAGGGCTGCCTAGAAGATGTTGGCTGACAGAGGGGTGCAGTCTGTGGAGAAGGTGCGGCTCAGCTACCTACTCTGCTTCACTTCTAAAAATGGCCAATATATGTGCTAACTCTCTGTCTTAGCTAGTCCATCTAGGCCCCCGTAGAAGTTTTCAGTGATCTTATTTACTCTTATGCCTACCAACACCTTAGAAATGTTTTTGATCCCTGCATCATATTGCTGGTCACAGTGGGTAAAGGGGATCTGGTGTCCTTTGTAGAAATGATTTCACCAGGGGAAAAATGTTTGCTTCTGTTCAATTGAAAGAAGGCCTAATGATTTATAGAGACTTCTGTTCCTTTTCTATCTCCCCTGTATTCATGTGTAGTTTGAGGAATTTTTCAACTAAAATACAGGGCAATGCTGAATCCACGCAGAGACACACAGCTGCCCCTGCTCCCCAGATGTCTCATATGTGACTACCTGGTTTGTGAGGAAAGGGTATAACATGCTGTAAACAAGCCATGTGGGTGAGGATCTTGGCAATGTAGACACTATGGTGCACACTTTTCCCCCATAGTTCTCAGCTTTGTCTTGAAAGAAAAGCAGCATAGCTTTCCTGGGAAAAAAGGATTTGCCTTTGCCCTTGTCCTGAGTTTTCCCAATGGACACCACATAAGTTTGGCAACAAAAGTAAATATGTACTCATCTTGGGGTTAGGAGTAGCAGGTCCAGTCAGGGTTTTCTGTGTCTTCTGAAGCCCTTATAAAGTTCTTAGGACCTTCGTGAAATAATGGAAGTAAGTATGTAATTAAATGCCATAAAAAGTAAGCCTTCCTTGACTGGTGATATCAGTTGTTATCATGTGAGGACAAGTGATCCTTTCATCTCTAACCACAGAGCAGAAAGGAACTGTCCTCATTCTGGAAAGGACCCATCTTCATGTCTGTCTAGGTCTCCTTTCTCTACAGGCTCCTTTGGACTTTCTTCCCTTCTTCCTCCTTCCACATTCATTCCCTATCACCCATATGCTTTGCATCATCAGTTAAACATATTGCATTGTCAGACACTCCAGCATTTGACTATTCTTTTACTATGGTAGGAGTGAAGGAAAATTTCCCCTCTGTATCCTGATGGCTTCCAGGAATAACCTGACAAAGACAGATTAAATATGAGAAAAGAAATATAGATGTATTAACGTCAAAAGGAGGAAAACCACAGCACAAAATACCAGGAGTGTGATTACCCACTAGCCTAATGCAATCCAGAAACTTATATGCATCTTTTTCTATCAGGGAAGGAGAGAGTAGAGAATATAGACAATTTTAGAGGAATTCAGTGGGGAATATATGTGGTCTATGACAACATCTGGCCCACAAAAGAGACAATAGATTGTAACTGACTCTGCTTGGGGCCAAAATAGAGGAAAATAATGTGTAACAGAAGTCTGTCTACCTGCATTGAAAGATATCAACTTTTCTTCTTGCAACATGGTTTTAGACTTCTCTGTGAAATATCAGTAAGACATCTGAAGGCAACTGTGGCTTCCTTGGTTGACTGGAAAGATAATAAAAGTCACTTTTCAGGCAGCCTTATCCTGTGGTTGGAGGGGAAGAAACAAGCGAAGGTCATCAGGAGAAGTAAGTTCCAAGGCTCCAACACATGAAAGCACCAGTTTAGGGGATGTTGTTTTCTGAGATCCAACACTACTTCATATATTCATTCCTTCAAAGTTATTCATGAAATTGAATGCACAGCAATAAGGGGTCAACAAAACTCACCCTATATGGAATTTGTACTTTTGAGAGGTTTAATTTCATTTCTGATTAGCAAGACTTTAGTTTCTATTAGCAATAATAATATTTGAGCTTTTACTTTCTCATTCTGACTAAATTCTTTAAAAATTCATTCATCTTTCCTTTTTATTCTGATATGAATTAGGCCATATCTATCAATATTCTTTCTTCACCTCCTATGTGTTATTGACTCTTTCTTCTCAATAGGCTCCCCTTCATGTTCACTGTCAGGAAACTTCACTCTCCACTCCTTCTACTATCCATTTATTTAAAAGTCATCAGTGGAGACATGGTCAACTCCTCCCTGTCTCTAATGTTAGGCCACTTTATTTCTTCCCTTCTTAGACAAGCTCCTTAAAAAGCAATAGTCCTCTTCTCTTGTCTGTCACTAAACTTCAGCACATAGAAATCTGGCTTTTCCCAAAACTTCTGTGATTGCTTTGGAAGAGGTTTCTCATATCCTTGGTTTCATCAACTGTGATCCATTGGTCATTTTATAGATCTCTGTGGTACTATGAAATAGGTTTTTGGTCTTTGTCCCATTTCCTTACATACAACTCCTAAAATCTTAGACTCTCCCAAGTGACAGTGTCTTTTTGAAAGCTAATGGTTGACTGATGCCTTTCAATCCCCAGTCCCTCCAGGATGAGTTGATCACTGGAAAAGCCAAGGCAGGGGAGGGAGAAGAGCTCTCCCAGCAATGGTCTGGTCACCAATGACCACTTACTTATTGGAGGCTATGTGGTGAGGTCTCCATAAAACTCTGAAGGGACAAGATTCCAGCTACCTGGCCACATGGAGGATCCTGGAAGGCAGGGCCTCAGAGAGGGCAGGAAGGCTCTGTGACTCCTCCCCACACCTCACCCTGTACACTCTGTCCTCTGGATCCTTCATAATATAATTTACTGAGTTCTTTAAGCCACTGGAGCAAATTAATCAAACCTGAGAGGGTTTGGGGGGCCCTTTTTATAACTGGTAGGTCAGCAGCATGGGTAAACCAAAGTGGGGCTTGCAATTAGAACCTGAGACTGGGGATGGGAGCAGTCCTGGGACAGAGCCCACAGCCTGGGCGACCCAGGCTTTCTATCTCAGGTGGAGAGTGTCAGAACTGAGCTTCTTCAGAGGACATGCAGCTGCTTCAGAACTGATTGCTTGGCGTATGGGGAGAAATCCCCACACATCTGATGTCAGAAATGATCTGTTTTGTGAGTACAGTAGGAGAAACTGTTTGAGTTCCTTTTGTGAGTTTGAGTTCATTTTGTGATTCACTCCCCTTTGCCAGCTCTCTGACAGAGCAGACACATAGAGGCTCCTTCCTCCAGGGGACTTTTCCTGGTCAGTTAGGGTGACTCAGCACTTCCTTTTAAACCACTTATATTTTTTCCCAATGGGGAAGTTTTTTGCCTAAGCTGAACACATACATAATTATTTATCACTCTATCATTACTTCCTTCATTTCATTCTTTGCAGTAACTCAATTTTCATGAATATTTTCAGCACAAATTATTTTGTAGTGATTCTCAAATAAATGTGTGGCATAGATTCTGCATAGAATTTCAGACTGCTTTGTAGAAATAAGTGTTTTCAAAGGGACCTCAAGGTCTACATGTTCAAATCAAAACTTAGTGTCTGCATTCTGCACAAAATCACATAGCCCCAAAGTTATCAGCTGTGCTCCTTTTGCCCAATGGTTTATAAGTCTTGCTTTCATATATTATAGAGATACATGTATGTGTCTAACTTTCTCTAACTGCAAAGTCCTTAACAGTCTTATTTCTTCCTATAACACTAGACTAAAAATTTAGAATTTCAGACTGCTTTGTAGAAATAAAAGGGTGGGGATTTAGCTCACTTGGTAGAGTGCTGCGCTGCAGTCTCTGAGGTCCTGAGTTCAATTCTCAGCACTGCAAAAATGGGAGCAGGACCTGGCAATCCACTCTCAAGGCAATCCCGAAACAGTCTGTCATTGAAAACCCTATGAGGGTTGCTATGAGTCGGATACCGACTCGATGGCACCTAACAATAACAATAAATAACAATTGTAGAAATAAGTGTTTCCAAAGGGACCTCTTGGGAAAAGGACCTGGCAACCCCCTCCCAAAAATCAGTCTGCCATTGAAAACCCTATGAACAGCAGAGAAGCACTGACAATAGTGTTTCCCCTGTTGTACAGAGGGTTGCTATGAGTCAGATGCCGACTCGATGGCACCTAACAACAACAACAACAACAAAGGGACCTCAAGGTCTACATGTTCAAGTCAAAACTTAACACATATTAAGTGCTCCTAGTGAGACCCTGTCTCAAAAAGTTAAAAAAAATGGGCTGGGGGTACAGGTCAGTGGTCCAACACTTGCAAAGCATGCTAACATGAGGCCCTGGGTTCAACCCCCAGTACCACACACACACACACAAAAATTCCCATATGAGATCAGTTGGGCTTCAGTAAAACATTAAAGACATCCTTCTTCCACTAGACTAGGATAGGGATGATAAGAAATATGTACAGACAACTTTCATGGAAGTTATCCCCATACTCATGCAAGAGGAAGAAAATGGGACAAAGATGCGAGATGCCAGGCATCTTGACTCCAGACCTGATTCAGTGACTGTGTAGAATGTGGGCAGCAGGGTGCCTGGGGGATCCTTTTCCCCTGGACATCTTCCACAATAGATTTACTTTCATCTTGAAAGGTCTGCACTCTAAATGTTTTGTAAAGAGTATGAGAAATTCATTCATTTAGGTTTTGTCTGTTTTAGATCTGAGCCAACAAAGGTCGTATCATCCCCAAAGCAATCAAAAAATTGGTTCTAGAAGATTAGAAAAATCTCCGCTACTACAATCAGGTTTGGCCTTCCAGAAGGTGATACAAACAGATGTACGGTGTATTAGTTCTGTGGCTTAGGAGGGGGAGTGATAACAAGATAAGGAAGCCTGGCCTCACCCTCTGGTAGAGCTCTGCTTAGACACGCAGTACAGGAGGCCATGGAGTCCCACTGTGGGAGGTGAACCCTAAGTGCCCCATAGATGACGCTCCCTCTTGTCACCCTGAGCCTGTCAACACCATAGTCCTTTCAAGCAGCAGTTTTTAAAGAATTTGATCGGGTGCCCTTGACAAACCTGGTTCCTCCTTCCACTGGGCTCTGGTTTGTTTACACTTATTCACCCTCCTGGGGAAAACGTCCATTTAATTTAACATTTTGACTAACCAAGTTAAATGTGCGTTCACTTAGGAAACAGCTACCTTTCAAGATAAAAAAAATAAACATACCCAATAATATTTGGTCATCAATGTCTGTTAATTTAAATGGTTGATTTAGTAGTAGTCACTCTGTTGGATCCAAAATAGTCTCTATAAGAGAAGTGTGCACATTTTAAAGCATTTCAAATGTTTATTGTGATATCCTAGTTCATGTTTCCTTTCTATTAAAAGAAAAAAAAGATCAGGTGGTAATAAAACAATGCAGGAACTGAAAATTAGGCAGATCTTGGGGCACTTCTCCTGGAGCAAAGGATTTAGCCTCCAAGTCTCCAGTACCAAGTGGGTAAAATGCAGTGATGGTCATGCTGGCCTCAGACAAAGGCTGAGAAGATGAAATGAATTAAGAGTACTTTGAAGAAACTTAACAAACCTCAGGTTTTTCTCACAAAGAAAATAAAAAACATCCCTGTGATATAAGGATGTTTTAACATTTAAATATACTGTGTATCTTCATCCTAGGTTAATTTCTTGGTTTTTCCAGAATATTAAAACAGATGTTTGGGAAAGTGCAGAAAAATGCAGGTTGGGAATCAAAGGCAATAAAAATCCATATGTGATTCAATAAAGGTTTTCAGGTGGGATTTGGGAAATACTATAAAACACTAACCCCTGCTGAAGTCAATGTTTGAAGGCAGTCAATGAAGAGACCTTTGGCTCCTGTTAGGACCACTGATAAATGGTCCTAACCATTTATGTGGGGTTATTCTGAATAAAACTCTTAGAACGCTATTGTTAAAGAATTAAGTACAAACACCAACAGAAATATATTCTTATGAAGAGCTGTCTGCTCCTTGGCACTTTGGTACAAATTAGTGGAAACTTATCGTTACAACGTTAATTTCACATTCTTGGACCTGCAATACAGAGGGATCATCTAGAGGGATCTGGGGATGATGAGCATTGTGCAGTTCATTCATAAATCCTATGAAGTTAAAACATAAATGGCCATACAGAAATTCACACCAGGCAGACAAGAGGAAAGCTGCAGCCTGGCTCTGGCCCCATGGTGCCCATCTGTCAGTGGCCCTGTGTGCAGTGAGCCTGGTCCCTACTCCACTACTCCTTTCCCACCTGTCTGCCACCCAGCAGCAGCCGTCTCAGCCCGCCCTTCACCTCCTGGTTCCTGAGGGTGTAGATCAGAGGGTTGAGAAGCGGCGTGACGCTGTTGTAGAAGAGGCTGAGGACCTTGCCGCGCTCCTGGGAGGCGCCGTTGCCTGGCTGCATGTACATGTAGATGATGCTGCCATAGAAAAGCGACACCACGGTGAGGTGGGAGCCGCACGTGCTCAAGGCCTTCTGGCGCCCTGACGCCGACCGAATCTGCAGGACAGCCCTGGCGATGCGGCCATAGGACGCCAAGATGAAGAGCAAGGGGGCGAAGGCAACGGCCACGGCCAAGACGAAGACGGCGCCCTCGACGGCCGCGGGGTCCACACAGGCCATGCGGATGAGGGCAGGCATCTCGCAGAGGAAGTGGTCCACGCGGCGGCGCCCACAGCGGGGCAGGCGCAGGGTGACCGGGACATGGCCAGGGCGTTGGCCAGGCCGCAGCCCCACGCGCCCGACGCCAGGCCCAGGCAGCTAGCAGGGCTCATGACGGCGGTGTAGAGCAGCGGCCTGAGGACGGCCACCAGGCGGTCGTAGGCCATGGCGGCCAGCAGCATGCACTCGGCGCCGCCGAGGCCCAGCAAGGACAGGTGGCCGAGGAGGAAGTACATGGGCGTGTGCAGCTGGGGGTCCAGCCGCGACACCAGGATGATCAGGGAGTTGCCCAGCAGCGTCGGGACGTAGGCTGTTAAGATGACCCCGAAGAGGACCCTCTCCAGGCGGGGGCGCTCCGAGAAGCCCGGCAGGATGAAGCGTCCCTGGGCGCTGGCATTGGCTCTGTCCATCCTACTGCGCCTGAGGAAACACCAGTCCTGAAAATCTTAACAGCCGGTACTAAGGGTGCGTGTACTACCAGTGGGTCAGTCTTCTGGTAACTTTTGCGGGTGTGTTTTTGTTTGTTTTTGTTTTTTCTGTTCTCAGGGTTGAACCCAAGGCCTGGCATGTGCAAAGCAAAAGCTTTACTGCTGAGTTGTGCCCCCAGATGCTTATTTTATACTTGGTCTCCCTGAGCTGTTAAAGTTGCCTCTGATCTTAGACTTGGTTCTCCCACCTCAGCCTCAGGAGCTGCCATTACTGACATGTGCCACTGCTCACAGATTTCCAGGCATTCTATACTTTTTATATTTATTTGTTAACACCAACAGCAATGAAATGGAGTTTGCATTGCTATTATTATCACCTCAAATCTACCTTGTCTCAAAAAACCAAGGGCTGGGGATGAAGCTCAGTGTTAGAGTACTTTCCTACCATTCCCAAGGGCATGTATTCATTCCCCAGCATTGCAAACAAACTAAAAAATGAGAGTGACTAGCAAAACATTTGTACAGGGGATTGCGGACCCCCGCCTTACTCTTTATACCAAAACCAGCACAACATTTCTATTGAAACATTTTAAAATGTAATCGCTCTAGGACATGATAATTTCTTTCTGTTTTTTCCTGTTCACTTTGGATTTACATTAGTAGACTTCACAAGACAAATTTCAGGTCTCAAATATAGTACCACGGATTTAAATATGCATAAATATGATTATTTATTAAAAATGCCTTCTAAAAATCACTACTAAATTTTAAAAAATAATGACAATAGTAGAAATTTCTGCAAGACAAGTGAAAGGCTACCTTGTTCAATATAGTTTTCATAGAGTTGGCAAAGAAAATCTGTAACAAAATAATATCATAAATGACTTGAAGTAGTTTATGGGAATACAAGTGATTTACAAACACATGACTTACAAATATTAGAAATGTTCTGCCAGCTGATTAAGTATATAAAATTACAACAAAAAGACATTGGCTTTTTAGATAGGTAAATATAAAAACTGAAAATGTGACAATATGCAGAGTTTAAAAATGAGTGAGAAAGGAGCCCATTTTCATGAACTCTGTAGGGAAGTTTATATAAGAATCATATTTTTGAATCAATCTTTAAAAGTGATGACTAGTTAAAAATACACAAGTACATTGATATTGTACATGTTGTTTTAACAAAAGAAATATCTTTCTTTCATGAAATTTCAAACTACATGTTATTTTCTTTGCCCTGTTAATTCCACACTTAAGATCTGCCCTGCATTTATTAATCCTCAAACAGTAAATACACATTCTCAAAAATAGTCATAGCTTTGAATAAAATAAATAATACTCAGAAACAATGTTTATGGTGAATGGTATACACAATATTTAATAGATAATGATGCTACTATGAATGAGAAACAATTACTAAATCCAAATAAGCATAGGTTTGTGACCCCAATTGAAATTTTGTACACTAAAAGATATTAGTTTCAAGTAAGTGTGGACAAAAATAACATACACTGAGATAACATGTAGCATGACTCCATTTTTTTGGTCACATACTACATATGATATATATAATATGTGTAATATGTAATGTGTAATGTGTAATATGTATGTGTAATATGTATGTGATGTGATGTGATGTATGTGTGTAATATGTATGTAACATGTGTGTAATATGTAATGTGTGTAATATGCATGTATATGTAATATGTTATGTAATGTGTAATATATATGTTATATATAAGATATTGGGAGAAGGACCTGGCAACCCCCTCCCAAAAAATCAATCTGCCATTGAAAACCCTATGAACAGCAGAGAAGCACTGACAATAGTGTTTCCCCTGTTGTACAGAGGGTCGCTATGAGTCGAATACCGACTCGATGGCACCTAACAACAACAACAATATATGATATATATAGGTATATAGATAAATAGATATACCCACATGTCTATTTATCTTAGAATAAAACTGATATTTGGAAGGATACACTTCTAGAGAGAGATGATTAAGGGAGGGTTTCATTTTTACCTGAGCCATTCTTTATAACATAACAATTAATAATCATGAATTATTTAGTTACTTAAAAGGAATACTGAAATGAGTATGTGTACAACATATGATACTTAAGAAAATTTTTCTATGAATGACTTTTAAAAATATGTTAATATATATTTTTAGCTTTGTCATTTCCCTTCAATGACATCATTGCCCAATATCTCTTCATATCCTTCTTCCTTTTTATCCTAAAAGTTAACGAGCTGAAAAATGAATAAAAGTAGGAGGAAAGTTGGGAGAACCACATGATAAAAGACTGGAATGAATTTCCAGTCACCTGAATAATACCTCAATATTTAAGAATAAACCACTGCACAACGTCCTGGTGCTAAAGTTGTGAATCCTGTGAAATGAGAGTGAGAACCAGAGGTTGAGAAATAAGGCTGACTACAGTGACAGGGTTGAGGGTGGTTCTCAGGGTACCTGGGGTCCTGAATTCTTGACCTTTGTCTTCTCAGTTGTAAGGTGGATGAAGAAGGACATCGTGGGAAGGTTTTCAACAGCTTAGAGGGAATGTTAGTGCTCCTGCCTCACATCACATCAGCTCTTCAACAAGTTGGGGCCGCACTTCTCCTCTTAAAAACCCAGATAGCTCCCACACTTTCACGTGTTCAACAAATGTGTCTACCCTATGGCCAGAGGTCTTCCCATCAAAGCCCCCAGATTTTGTGTGAATGCACCAGTTCAAATTTGAGTCTACTGAGCTGTTATTTTTTAAATGAGGAATAAAGGTTGTCTCCATGAAACAAAAACAATATCAAACAACAACAATAACAACCACAACAGACTACAACAAAGTGAGACAGAACTGCCTGTCTTGGCACCTCTGCCACTCTCTGAAGAGTGGTGTCCACTGCAAGGACTCCTTCTATCCATGACAGGCTCTGGGAAAGGACAAATATTCCCTTCCTCGGAATTCACACTTTTGGAGGAATTCACTTATTTTCCCTCCATCTGTGCATTCTGTGCAGAGTTTCTTCTCTGCTGACCAGGCCATATTTATAGCCTTCTGTGCTGCCAATAGGCTGCGGTTTAGTTAGCTCAGTTGGTAGAGTGCTGCTCTGCAATCTCTGAGGCCCTGGGTTCAATCCCAGTGTGCCAAAATGGGAGAAGGATGTGACATTGCACTCCTGATGCAATCCTGAACCAATCAGCTGTTTAAAACCCAGTGAGGCTCCCTATGAGTGGGACTCGACTCAGTGGTACCTAAGCTAACAAGTGCTGCCAGTGGTTTACAGTGACAGCTACTTTCCAGATGTACTAGAAATGACATATTTAAGCTAATTAGCCACCTTTTCCTTCATGTAACAGATTTTCCTATTTGTCCTGTGGACTTGTCACCTCTCTCCCAGTTTTTATCCTGGAAAGGGGCAAACTGGCAATGCCCATCTGTTTTGTTTTTTATACCTGGGCAAAGAGTAGGGGCTCAACGCAGAGAATAAGAGATTCCTCTGTTAACTAATGAGCACGGAGGTAGCCTGATCAAACAGCCAGGGAGCTAGTGCCCCCAGAGCACTGTTCTCACAGAAGTGCTGGCAATCAAGCCACATGTCAAGGGCATGAACTTCTGCCAGTTCCAGAGGATGGGGTGAATTCATGTGACTAAATAGCCTAGTTTATTATGGATAAAAGACCTCAACATAAACCCAGAAACTTTAAAACTAATAGAACACAAGATAGGTAATACACTCCAACATATAGGCATAGGAAAGTATTTCCTTAATAGGACTCCAATTGCTCAAGAAATTGCAACAAGAGTAGATAAATGGAATTACATGAAATTAAAAAGCTTCTGTACAGCAAAGGAAACAATTAACAGAGTCAAGGAAACCCCCACAGAATGGGAAAAAGTTTTCGCATCCTATACATCAGACAAAGGTCTAATTACTAGAATTTATAAAGAACTTAAGCAACCCCCCCAAAAAAATAAATAACCCAATACACAAATGAGCAAAGGAACTGAATTGACAGTTCTCAAATGAAGAGGTCCATAAAACCATGAAACACATGAAAAAATGCTCAATATCCCTAGCCATTAGGGAAATGCAAATTAAAACAGCTCTGAGATTTCACCTTACACCAATAAGAATGGCCAAGGTCAATAAAACAAATAACAACAAATGCTGGCGAGGTTTCGGAGAAAAGGGAACACTCTTACATGAATTGGTCCAACCAATCTGGAAATCAATATGGAGGTATCTTAAAAAACTAAAAATTGATCTACTGTATGACCCAGCTGCCTGCAGCCATAGCCCTGTGGAATCCGATCCCGTCAGATCTCGGAAGCTAAGCAGGGCCT